>OVAN01000279.1:0-68899 GCA_900406275.1 Anastatica hierochuntica | reverse complement strand
TGCTCTATATACTGAAGTTTATACTCTTTAGCGTTGTTTAAAAATTTATAAACACATTCTACTTTTATATTAATCTATACTCAACTTTCTTTCATGGTAAATGGGCATCGTTTCTATTTGTTTAACAATTAATTTAGTAAAACTTTATATACGGCCTAAATAAGTGGATTAACCGCTATAAAATCTCTATTATCTAAAGGAACGGAGACAACAAAGGTTCCAAACCTCTTTTACCATCATCCTATGTAAGTGAACGATGCGACTATGCATTAAAAAAAATTTTCATTTTTTTTGAATTTTTCTCAAAATCAGTGAGTTAACCCCTACAAAAATTTAGAGTTTTTCGGTATATGCGCTATATACTGAAGTTTATACTCTTTAGTGTTGTTTAAAAATTTATAATCACATTCTACACTTATATTAATCTATTTTCAACTTTCTTTCATGGTAAATGGGCATCGTTTCTATTTATTTAACAATTAATTAAATAAAATTTTATATACGGCCTAAATAAGTGGACTAACCGCTATAAAATCTCTATTATCTAAAGAAACGGAGACAAAAAAGTTTCAAACCTCTTTTACCATCATCCTATGTAAGTGAACTATGCGACTATGCATTAAAAAAATATTTTCATTTTTTTAAATTTTTCTCAAAATCAGTGAGTTAACCCCTACGAAAATTTAGAGTTTTTCGGTAAATTCTCTATATACTGAAGTTTATTCTCTTTAGCTTTGTTGAAAAAATTTCTAACCACTTTCTACATTTATATTAATCTATGCTAAATTTTCTTTCATGGTAAATAGGCATTGTTTCTATTTTTTAACAATTAATATATTAAAATTTCTTATAGAGTCTAAATAAGTGGACTAACCGCTATAAAATCTCTATTATCTAAAGAAACGGAGACAACAAAGGTTCCAAACCTCTTTGACCATCATCCTATGTAAGCGAATGATGCAATTATGCATTAGAACAAGATTGTTTTTTTGAATTTTTTTCAAAATCAGTGACTTAACCTCTACGAAAATATAGAGTTTTTTGGTAGATGCTCTATAAACTGAAGTTTATACACTTTAGTGTTTTTTAAAAGTTTATAATCATATTCTACATATATATTAATGTATTCTAAACTTTCTTTCATGGTACATGGACATCTTTTCTATTTTTTATCAATTAATTTCTTAAAACTTTATATACGGCCTAAATAAGTGGAGTGACCGATATAAAATCTCTATTATCTAAAGAAACGGAGACAACAAATGTTTCAAACCTCCTTGACCATCATCATATGTCAGTGAAAGATGCAACTATACATTAAAACAATATTGTCATATTTTTTGAATTTTTCTCAAAATTTGTGGGTTAACCTCCTATGAAAATATAAAAATTTTTGGTGTAGATTTTTTTTCATCATATTATATATAGATTAGAAATTAAGAATTTGATGCCTGTAAAAAAAAAAAATTGAGCGAGGCTCGTGGCCTATCGGCAGAGTGCTCAGCTCACCTTCCCCGAGGTCGAGTGCTCCAAGCCTGGCACTCGCGATATGGGACTTAACTCTGTATGCTTGGTTTATGCGCTACCAAATCGGCTCTTTGTGATCTGGACTCCTCGCTTGTGAGGAATAAATTCTCGGTAATAGGATAGGGCCACAACGGACCGGTTTGCCAGAAAAAAAAAAAAAGAAATTAAGAATTTTTATAAATTCTGTTATTAGTTCGGATCACATGAAATACGCTCTGTTTCAGAAAAAAAGAAACTAAATAAATAAAAAATTGATTATTTCTTTAGCGTTCGTTTCATTTTACAGATTGTTCTCTCTTTATCTCTCTTCTCTTTTTGTGGCTTTCTTCTCTGCGTGACCCTCTTTGTCTCTTTCTAACAGAACACATTTAAAACAAAGGTATCTTAGGTTTCATCGAATGTTGTTGTTCTTCTTCTTCTTCTTCTTTTGATTTTTGCTTTAAAGAATCTCTATTTATAGATGATTTTCTCTTTGTGGGTTTCACCATTTTCGTACGAGAAGGAGATCTAAAAAAAATGGTGATTTTTGCAATTAGTACTGAGAAGGTAGAAGATGGACCTACTGCTCCATTTTTGGCGGGCAAAAACTGTCTCTTTCAATGATTTTTTTTTGTGGGTTCTCACCACTGACCCATCTAATCAATCTTTGCAACTTGCCATAATCAAAGCTCCTTGAGAGAAGAAAGAGAGAGAGAGAGAGACAGAGAGAGGATTTTGATTCAAAGATTTGATTTTTACTGTCTTTAGAGAGAGAGAGAAGGAGTTTGAAGCTCAAAAGAAACTCAGATTCTTGAAAGCTAAAGTGGAGATCTACAGATCTTTTATTCATATGAAGAGATCCTTCCTTGTAAGCTCATCTTTATCTTCTTTATTACCATTCAAATTCCAATGCTCTGTTTCTTGAATCTTTTGTAAGATCTGAAAAATCTAGTTAAAAGCTTTCACATTTCTTCTTGATTTAGTGTTTGTTAGCTTATAGAATGTGAGTTTGTGGCTCTTACTATTCAAAGATTTGATCTTTCTTCCTCTGATTTTGCTCTATATGTCTCCATTGTTCAATGTGTTAAAACAGAGTTTTGTAAAAAAAGATTGAGTAAATGTTGCTGTTCTGTTGCAGCTTCTGTATGTGCTTCTGTTACAAGCATTATATGGCGATGTTGAAGGAAGCTTTTTGCATTGTGAATATTCCAATGCAGAGAGTAGTCGTCTTCATCGGCCTCACAGTGTATCGATTACAGAGTTTGGAGCTGTTGGAGATGGTGTCACTCTAAACACTAAAGCTTTTCAAAATGCTTTGTTCTATCTCAATTCTTTCGCTGATAAAGGCGGCGCTAAGCTTTTTGTTCCGGCTGGTCAATGGCTAACCGGGAGTTTCGATCTTATTAGTCACCTAACCTTATGGTTAGATAAAGGTGCAACGATTCTCGGATCAACGGCAAGTATCTGCCTTTTTAAAATCTCTACTAGCATTTCAGTTTGTTATGTTGAATTGTAAGCATTTATAGAACTTTTTCGATTCTTAGAGCTCGGAGGATTGGCCTTTGGTTGATCCATTACCGTCATATGGACGAGGAAGAGAATTGCCCGGTAGAAGGCATAGGAGTCTTATATATGGTCAGAATCTCACAGATGTAGTCATAACAGGTATTGCATTCATACGAAATGAGACGTGTTTCGAATTAAGTCTTTCGATATTGTTGTCTAATGATATACTGTAATTATAGGCGAGAACGGGACAATTGATGGTCAAGGAAGTATATGGTGGGATTGGTTTAGAAATGGAGAGTTAAACTATACAAGACCTCATCTTATTGAGCTCATGAACTCGACCGGTTTAATCATCTCCAACCTCACATTCTTGAATTCGCCGTTTTGGAACATTCACCCTGTCTATTGCAGGTCATCTCATTTATCCGATTTGTTTTCGGGGAAATCTTCTCTTGGAAATGATCTCATATTGAGAGTTTTGTTGTCTTATCAGAGATGTTATTGTAAAGAATCTCACAATCTTGGCTCCTCTTGAATCCCCGAATACAGACGGTGTTGATCCAGGTGAGTTTCTTTGCCAACTTTACTCGAATCAAGATCGTTGTTTTCGAATAACTCTCTTACTATCTTTGTGAAATTTTCTTCTTTTGCAGACTCATCAACTGATGTTTGTATAGAGGATTGTTACATAGTTACCGGAGATGATTTGGTATCGATAAAAAGCGGATGGGATGAGTATGGAATATCCTATGGAAAACCGAGCTCCAAGATCAAGATTAATCGGTTAACGGGTCAAACTACTTCAAGCTCAGGAGTTGCTATTGGAAGCGAAATGTCAGGAGGTGTATCAGAAATCTATATTAAAGACTTACATTTATTCGATTCGAATACCGGAATCAGAATCAAGACTTCTCCGGGAAGAGGCGGGGATGTCAGAAACGTTCATGTATCAAACGTGAAGCTCGATAATGTAAAGAAAGCGATTAGATTCACCGGTAAGTATGGTGAACATCCAGATGAAAGTTATGATCCTAAAGCACTTCCGGCTATTGAGAAAATCACGTTTGAGAATATTAATGGCGAAAGGATCGAAATTGCGGGTCTTCTTGAAGGTATAGAAGGAGATGAGTTTAAGAATATATGTTTCCTTAATGTTACTCTTACAATGAAGAAGAACTCAAAGAAATCTCCATGGGAATGTTCAAATGTTAGAGGCTATTCACAGTGGGTTTCGCCGGAGATTACTTGTGATTCTCTTAAAGAGAGTATCTTCCCGGAGCATAGCTCTGACTGTTTCGGGTTACAGATGAATAAACCGGAGGAATTAAGCGGTTTAAGTAAATCGCCATGGTTGCTTTCTTGTTAAGTTACTGAAGTTTTGAAGGTTACAGAGAAGAAAACCAAGTTTGCTTGATTGTCAAGGAACCTCTTTTCATCCAAAATTTTTCTCGAGGTTTTGTTTTTTTTAAAGAAGTGATGCTTTCAATTTTCTGTTTTTGTTGTTTTTATTGTAAATTTGTGTGCAGTGAGGAAAATAATCAGAGTGGCTTAAGAGTTTTTTTCTTTCTTTCTTTTCTTTTTTTTTAACATCAAGAGTTTTTATTTGTTTTTTTTTTAATTTGTATGGGATTTTTAATGTATTTGTGAGCAGAACAAGTGTAATATCTTTGATAGAGTCATTTCAAATTGAATTTTTGTTTTCAACAAGTATTTTTTTATCAAATTCCATAAGAATATCAAAACTCTTGGTGTTTAATCAGAAAAAACTCAAAACTGATCTATAAAATGAAAAATTGAAATAGATTTTGTATTTTTTTGCTGACATTTGGAGAACTATATAACTAGAATTTAAACTATAGTAAAAGTTGAGAAAATAAAAGAAAAATCTTGATTAATTTTACTATTTTAGAGTGAGTTAGTGTAATAACCAAAAAAAAATTTATTTAGTTTTAGTGTGTCAAAAAAACAATATTATAATACTAGAGAGAGTTTACAAAAATATTATTCATCCATTTGACACAAAAAAAATCAAAAACACAATAGTGGAGATAGTTTTTGGAAGAAAATAACAAAAAAAAAAAATATGGTTAGTTTTCTAAATAGTATTTTTTGTGTTTTCTAAGTTAATTTTCTATTGATTTTAGGCTATGAAGTTATGAACTGAAATCACAATTGTTTTGTTTTAACTAAACTTTGTCTTAAACTAAAACAACTAATAAAACAAACATAAAGTTGCTTAATTCTTTAGATGCTCTAAATTTTTTTTCCTCGTAACAAGTTACAACCGATAAATACTACTATTACGTAAAATAAAACTAGAAACAAAATTTTGAATAAATCTCCGACAAAGTGATTTACATCATTACAAAAACTAACATTTGTTTCCCTTCCACTGTATTGGTCAAATCCTAGATTCCATCTTTTTTGCTTTTTCGATAAAACTCAATAGTGATAAGCTCTTGAGATCTTTAGTCTTCTCACGCTAGACAAGAACATCCTACAAAAATCAATTAAGTCTTATTAGATTTAAAACACAATTATGATATTACTATATATCAAAAAAATGTTTAATTAGAGATTAATTATTATTAAAAAGAATTTTAAAAACACACTTACTCCCAAGGAACATCTCCAACCATCATCCAATCACCTTCTTTGTCTGCATACGTTAACACATGACTTTTCTCACTACACATCTCTTCTTCTTCAGCCCCTGTTTCACTTTTCACTATTATTTAACATTCCACACATTTTTTTAAAAAAAATCCATTTCATTTTTTGCATTAACAATCCAATAAATCATTATTATTTGTATATAAATATCATTAGAATTGGTTATTATCTACATGCAAAAGATTAGAATTTATGTTGGAAGATATCTTTTTAAAAAAGAGCCAAAATAAAACGAAATATACCTATATAATTATATTGTTATCATAAAGAAACCAAGAATGCATATATTATATATCTTTACTTCATTGTATCATATTAATGCATGGGGTTTTTATCTACATGCAAAGATATATATAGAAAGAAATTGTGTTTGTGTGTGTGTGTGTTGATACTTACAAAGTATTGAAGCGTTGAACATGTAATCAAGAGTTGTGATCAAATCATGATAACCATTAAGAGCTAAAAGATCAATCTTTCTTCCAATAGGAACACCTTCCATGTTCACTTTCACGTAGAAGCTTCCAAGACTATTACACTCGTTTTGATCTTCTTCTTCAATGATCATTTCTTGATCAGCCGCAACGACTCTATACTCTTGATTTTCCCCACCATTGTAATATTGTCCTCCGGACGATGATCCAAAGCTAAGTCCAAGCCTTAGGTCCGTGCTTAGGTTCCGAGTATTACTTGAAGAAACACCAAATGGGTTGCTTTTGCAGCTACTCTCTATCGATGAAGACGATGCAGAGCTTCTTCCTCTTCCCATTGTTTATGTTTCTTTACTATCTTTCTCTCTCTCTCTAAGATTTTAATCTAAACAAGTGACTAATGATTTGAACGTGTGTGTTATATATATAGAGGAGGAGTTTTTTTTTTAGAAAATTATTTTAATATATGTTTGTGAAGGAAGAAGCAATATTTGATATGGTCTTTGTGATATTTTGTTTTGAAGTTAAAATAAAATAAAATGAAGATAGTGGAAATGATGAGACAGTGTGGTTAAAGATGTTGTTGATATAGCAGACAAATACACGTGTCATGCAGACATTTGGTCAAAGTGTTGGTTTTGACTTTGTGCTCGGACTTTTTTGCTGGATGTGTTCTAATTAAATTTTTATTATTTCAATGTTAATACTAAATACTCGACTCCTAGTACTTCTTCGTTTTAACAACAACAATCATAAATTATTTGTCTGATTTATTTTATATTTCTAAGTGTTTGATGTATGCATGTTCGTTGGTTCCGAATTAGGGGTTATATGTATAAATATAGTATATTTCGTGTCAAAATATATATATATATATATATGGATGATTACCAAATATTTTGATTATTTTTTCTTATGTATTTTGTTAATTATTTTAATTAGTTGGATTTATCCTTAAGGATTTAATAGTTTTTTAGGGTTATTTGGTTTATCTACAAATAGGCATTTTAGATATGATCTATAATTGTATTTCGTTTTGATATTGATTAATAAAAAGAGTTTTTCATTTTTATAAATCAGTGATAAGAGTATAAGGATTTCAGCAAATTCATAAAAACATTGATTTTTAAGTATTTTTAGACTAAATAAAAATTTATGTATATATCGTAGCTTCCACTACATCATTTATCTAATTAAAATGAAAATATGTATAGAGCTCATAAAAATGAATGAAAACACAATTTTTTTATTATATATATAGTTTCATACACATCATAATAACTAAAAATCAAATGTAATTAGGCCTAGATTTAAGGAATTAGATGAACTTAGACAAAAGATACATGTTTTAACCAGATAAGGACATTATTTCTTGAAAAAACTAGAACAAAAGTACATTTAAAATTTTTAAAAACGCATTGTTTACTTAATAATTTTGTCTTAATTAAATCAAGTTCAATGCATGAGATTATCGTGACGCGCATTGATGCATTCGTGGGGTCGTCGACAAACACCATTTCCATAATTAAAGGTTTTTATAACTGCGAGACACAATATTTTAAAAAAATGTTTTTCTTAGCTTAAAATAGTCTTAAGTATTCATTTAGTCATTTGTTTAATTAAACATCAACTGCTAAACACGTCTCGTTTACGTCATTAACTCTCAAATAATGTTTTTAAAATAGCCTTAAGTACTCTAGATTTCGAGCTTCCTATGATTCTAATCCATGTGGCTTGAAATGTTGCCTTTTAGTAACACTACATCTCTCTCAAATTCTTTTGATTTGTTACTTTGTCTTTAACACAAAGCATGTAGCCAAGTCCAAACAAAAATGTATATCTTTCAATATTAAAACCAACCCTTTTATGTGAAACAATAAAAGTGAATCAATTGATGCTAATCTCCTACAAATCTAGGGTTAGATTTTCAATTAAAGAATTATTTCATTTACCATAAGTTCATATATAAATCAAACTTCATCTTTTAAGCAAAAAGGTGTATATGTAGCTTTTGTTTATAATCTCTTCGTGACATAAACCAAAACATTTCCAAATCATTAGAAAGGTATATATCTTTTAACTTTGAAAATTGTTTTTCAATTTAGATTTGGTAACTAGAAAAATGCATGTTCCGCTCATACGGTTGTGGTCTAGTGGCGATCGACTTGGGAATAGGTGAATAATCTTCCTTTTGGAATCCACTCCCCTTAAAAAAAATTGCGTACGAGTGAAAAGTCTGAGTGTTGGTTTCGATCTAAGCACTTTACATGGTTGTCCAGTAACAGGCGATATAGCTACTCCCGACATTAATCGGTTGGACATTCACCGATAGATTATAAAAAAAAATGCATGTTCCTTGGCTTTATACGTTACATGTGATATAATTAGAAGCAAATAAAAAAAGAGAGTAAAAGAGAAAGAAAAAGGAGAGAAGCTAGATAGGAAGCATGATGGAGAAGTAATGAATGCGTAAGCTTAAAGAGAGGAGCTAATGAAAGAAGATGCTTCTCCTATGGACTTAGTATTAAGGAGACGTCACAATTCTCACACTCTTTGAAAACATATTTTTTGTAAGCACGAGAAGATGCAGACACGATGCACTATCGACAACATTTCACATTCCCCACGTCAAGTTCCTTTTTCCACGTGTCTTTTTCACTTTTGTCGCCACCACTTATGCAATTTCTCTTTAGTCACTCCCTTAGGCTTAGCTTGTTCATGACCAATTCGAAAGTTCTTGTTTATAATTTGTCACTAAAACCGAATTAACCATTGTGTATACGAACATATTTTAGCATGTAAAACTTATTTGTTCAAATAAGGTTTTTGTTCAAAATTTATTACTTTTTGAGGTTGCATAGAAACTATATCCCTATTTAAAAAGAAAACATCCCATATTTTTGACTAAAAAATTCTTCAAAAATTTTAAATAATAATTGACTCTATACATCAAATGTTGTTATTAATTATAAAGCCGAAATTAAGCATATACTCTCTATGTTTTGCAATGCACAAAAATTAAAAAAATTGTTAAATTTTTTTTTAACCTTTCACTAATACATAAATAAAATTTCCTCTCTTCAGTTAATACATTAAAACTACGACGTTAAAACCAGAATTGTTATTATCATGATAAAAGACATTTATTGCTATATGATACCATTTGGTTTGAATAAGCAAATAGATTTTAGACACACCAAAAAAAGATTTAACTTGAACCAAAAGAAACTCTAACTAAACATGTTATAGAGATTAGAGAGAAAGAGAGAGAGAGAGAGAAGAAGAAGAAAACAAGGAGAAAAGATAAAGAAGAGATATGTTCCCCACCATCCCTACCATTGCCATCACCATTTCTCACTTTTTTTTTCTTTTGTTCTTTCTTCTTCAAACACCATTCTTTGTCCCCTTCAATCTTTTTTTCTATATGTATCTTTTACTCTTCTTTTATACTATTTTGTTTCTAGATTACCAATATGTTGCATGTATTAATTTGGTCAGTATTTTCTTTGAATATTCCACAAACAATTTAAGAAAACAGAAAGAGCATTTGAAATATCAGAGATTATTAGTTTATAAAATTTAAATAAACAAAATAATACTCTCTCCATTTCATGAAGATGAAAGTTTTATGAAAAAAAATTATCTCACATAGATAAATTTTTTAAATTTTTATACATTTAATGATAGCAAATTGTTAAATTTAAAAGAATTTAACTAAAATTATTGGTTAAAAATTATAGATAATTGTTTTTAAACAAAAAACAAAACATTTTTTAGTATATGTGAAAATTCCAAAACTTCTATTTTAGTAAAACGATGACAATATAAGAAAATGTAGAATTGAGATCTATAGAAAAAAGTTTTTATACCAAAATAACAATGTACATAAAAATTAATTTCAAAAGGAAATAGTGAGACTCCCCAAAGTTCAAGGCATTCATAGTTTTTTAGTTTCAAGATTTTAATGATAATGTCTGGTCTTTTCTATAAATCATTAAGTTGTAAGAGAATCTTCCTCCTCTCTTTTTGAAAAAAGTAATAATTTTTACTAAAATGTATTTATTACAAATTATGATAACTCGAACTTTACTGCTATGTGTTTGCTTGTCAGAGTAAGTGTGATTGCATGCCTCGTGACATTTTGTAGTCTCTCTTGTTAGCCTACTCATTCCATTTTTCTCGTTTTTTTTTAGTTTTTGCTTTTTTTTTTTTCTCACAATGTTGATTATATAGCAACATGCAAGAATAATTATCATTTCTCAATATATAATTAAACAAAATACACATATCGTGGAAGCTTGTTTTTTAAACACCATTCTATATAAAAGAGGATACGTAGTCTAGTGGTAAAGTGTCTCTTTATCAAGTCCGGGGTCGTGGTTTCAAATCACGGCACTTGCGTTTGTGCGAGTTTGTCTCGTGTGGAATTTTAAGGCCACTGGTGGCCCGTATTCCCTTTATGCAGGGTTTAAAAGGCCATCGGATTGATCCGGATTGCCGACAAAAAAAACACGATATATATATATATATATATATATGCAATCTTATGCATCAAATAGTCTTTGTTACTCTTTAAACAAATTCGTGAAGGGAACTATTCGATTAATTCAGTTACCGTATGATAAGTGTTGAATGACTTAAAAGCTACTCCGTCTCTATTTTTCTCCGATAAATACGTTTGCTCTTGTTTTTAGAATTTAAATTTCTTTCTCCGATTTTTACTTTACAATGAATATCTTTACCAAACTAAAAAAACTTTACGATGAAGATTTATTCTGTTATCATGGTTAACAAATAGTGGCAGTCTATAACACATTTTTTACAAAAATAAATAAAATAATTGGTTTCTATATTTTATGATACTAAAAGAACCAACCACAATCAATATTTGTTAGTAATGTTAAGACAAGGTATTCGGTTCTTCGATTCAAATAATTCGGCACTTGAATTTTAAAATCATGTTAGAACCAAAATATTTTTGATTTGGTTCAGATTCAGTTCCGACTAAACTAATGATCATATTTTTGTCAAACGGATTAGTAATTATTTGGATATATATTATCGTATCTTTTTGAATAGAGGAAGATTTAGATTTGGTTTCTAAAGTAGTCTAGGAGGTATATAGTAATGTTTTGTTCATATATTTTACTAAGTATAAAATGTTTTGTTCATATATTACACTAAGTATAAGTTTGTTGAAGCTTAATACACTAATGAGTATGAAACCCGATAAAGTAAAGATACGGAGGGTGCGTGAGTGTTAATATTAAGGTGTTACGTGCGTGACTTTTTAAGTTTTTATAGAACTATTGATACTAATATTTTATTTCAACTATATGGATTTTTAAGATTACGCACTAACCCCGTGATTGATTTTAAACTTTTCATTTTTAGCTTTTATGATTCCCAAAATCTCAAAATATAATAGTAAAGAGTATAGACTAAAGAGATGTGTGGTTGTACGTATAATGTTATTCCCTTTAATATGAAGTCTTTACGATGTTCATTTCACTTGCAAATCACATTTTGATTTGCCTTTGTCAGGGCATGAAGACAATGGAGCTTCAATATTATAGTTATATATATACTCCTTCCATTTTTTTTGGTGATGTTTTAGGAAATTTTTTGTTTTATAATAGATGATATTTGTTGTAAATCTATGCAAATATTTAAATTTATTTAGACTTTGTAATTTATTGTATTCTGCATCATTTTTTAATTGGTCGAGCTGACTTTAAAAATATGTTTTTTATGTAACCGTGTGCTGCGGGGGAGTTTGTTCATCAAAGATGTCGTACATGCATAATTGCTCATCGTAGATTCAGGTGTTACAAGGAGAGATGTTCATTTGAATCGTATAGATTGTAGATAGCGTCTGATTGCTCAACAACATTTATAATAGAATTAAGATTGAAATATAAATGATGTTGGTACTCTCGGTTTGATCACTATTAAAAAAAATGAAAATAAATAAATTATACATGAGAAAAATGTAAGAGTGAGTCATTGTTATGGAAGGACAAATGTCAAAAGTACATAGCAAAATATAGCAAGGAAACAAAAATATATAAGTCACAAAAAGGGACCCTACGAATCACGTGAAGTTCACGTTCCTCTTTCCATTTGGTGGGTCCCATTTATATCTTATGGTGGGCCCAGCCCATTCTTCATTGTCTTTCTTAAACTTACAATATTATTTTTTACAACCACGTGGGCTTTTTGGGCCCGTTCTCTCTTTTTTTTTTGGTCGTGTTCTATATAATAAAATCTTATATGAACATTTTATTTTATTAAAATTATAAAAGAAAAACTAAAATATATTACAAAATGTATTTTGTCTACTACTACATTGTTGTAATCTGACATTCTGATTGATGTTATTTTTTTCATAATAAGATATATATTTTAAACTCACATATGATTGTATTTTATGTGGTTTCGTTTTTGGAAAAATGAAGGATAAATACGAAAAAAATACAAAAAATATTGTCACACTCGAACAAGTACAACAAATATAATCAATGTACTAGAAAAAATTAATAAAAATTCCAAAAAAAGGAAAAATAAACAAAAGGTCATAATAAAATGAGCTTAGAGAGAGTCACAAGTTCATAAGAAAAGGCCATTTTTTGATATATCATTCAACAAGACAATCAATGGCTTCTTCTTCATCATCAAATTAAGTTCTTGATTCAACACAATATGTATATAATGATGATGATGATGATGATGATGATGATGATGATGATGATGATGATGTTCTTACCAAGCTATCATTGTTTGCAGGTTAAGCGATCAAAAGTACATGGAGCTTGTGTTTGAGAATGGTCAAATCTTTCCAAAGAGCCAAAGATCCAACGATGTTTATCTGCAGAATCCACGAATGAAATCGATCATGGATTTATATGAGGCCGAGTATAGCGAAGATTTCGAGAAAAGTCTTTGTATGAATCCATATGATGGCTCCAACAAGAATCTTGAAGACACACAGGTTGATAATGAGAATCGAGAGAATATCGAGTTTATACCTCCTGATGAGCAATCTATTGTTGCTGAAAGGTCGATCGAAATGGACTTTGACTCCATGGATTTTACTGAAGAGGGTGAAAGATCGACGTATCTTAGCAGCGTAAGAGGAATGTTTGATTCACAGGTTTTGTTTTTATCTGCTAAGTTCTTGTCTGAAGAGAGTTTGTTGACTCGACGCAGAGTTTAGACGATACGAGGCTACAAGTCCCTGCAAGAACAAGAAAAGCTTAAGAAGCAAAGCGAACTCACCTGAAGAAGTAAGTATGATCTCATTAAACTACAAAGTATAAACTGTATCTGATACATTCATTTGGTATGTGGAAATACTTTGCGAAACAGAATAAACGAAACGAAATCAACAAGAAAATGCGTACTTTGCAGTATCTAGTACCTAATTCTCACAAGGTTTGTTTGTCCATAAGAACCTACTTTTTAATTCATTCGAAAGAGATCGTTTTGGAAGTATCACCATAACTTACATTACTGTTCATAGGCCGACAAGGAATCGTTATTGGATGAAGCAATCAGTTATATGACGACCCTTAAATATCAAATTCAGGTATGTCGTATCAAACAACAAGTTCAATCTAATGACTCTTGTTCTAACCTGTTTAATCTTGGATCGCAGATGATGTCGATGAGTAATAGATATGTTACACCGTCAATGATGTTGCCTTTGGGGCCGCATTACTCTCAGATGGGTCTAGCGACAGCTATGCAAATGGGTGTACCACAGTTTCATAACCATCCTGGACTAATGCCAATGCAAAACTCCGCACTATACACTCCACGGGAAAACTGTTTGCCTCAACCTGTCCCGCCATCGTCTGCTGCTTTCCCTAACCAAATACAAAACATCACTTCTTTGTCAAATCTTGATGATGCAAGAACAGATGGAAGAATTCTCTCTGACAAAAGAATCTGAAAAACCGTGAGCAAATGATAGTTACCTGGTGATTCACCTGACTCGTACTCCTCCGAGAAGTAATGAAAACTATAGAGCTGTAGGTAAACCATGCAGGTCCAAAAGAGAACTACGACATCAGAACATTCTTCCATAGAAGGATCTGCTTAAGTTTATTTTCTAATGCAAGCTTTTCTAGTTCATGTAACATATAGGAGAAGAGCTAATAGTAATAATAATCTCCAGTGCGAGATTCTGTCTGATGACAAATACTTGCTAGTTATCTACCATTAGCAGAATGATCGAAATAACAAGCTCCTAAGTTTATACAATAGACTGAAGCTTTTGTTTCTTGAACCCCGGCAAGATATAGCTTACAAATACTATGGAACTTGCTTTACCCGGTTCGTTCCTATTTATATGGTATGCGCAGCAAGAAGAGAAGAAATCACATTGTGCAACTATGCCGCTTCAAGAATCTTTTTTCCGTTATCTTTCATCCGAACTGGTTCAGTAGCTTGCTCCTCCAATGTTTCTTTTGTATTGCCAATTTTAAGCTCTGAGAACATCTCAGTAAGTGAATCCGCAGTATCTGAGGACGTTGGTAGGACTTGGGATTGGGACCTTTCACTATCAAGCTCAATCTCTAATTTCATGAATTCCTCTTCGATATTTTCATCATCAATGTCTGCATATGGAGCTGATTCTGCCACATCAACAGAGTCTAGATAAACATAAAAGTTCATGGTTTATGACGTTTCGTGTATGTTCAAATGATAAAAAAAACACCACTCACCAAGAGCTTTTTCGACTTCCTTCTGTGAAAGAATAGCTTCCTCGATATCTTCCAAACAGTCATGAACTTCATCTGCACTGATCTTGATGTCCTTCATAACTTTGGCTCCAGTTTTGATCGCTTCTGCGACCTGCCAAACATACAGAGATGCATCTAAGTCCGTGATTGATACTATTACATGATAAGCTCGACCTATGGGGGTTCTCAGTGTCTGAAGTACCATTTGTGTTGATTCAGAATCTGCTATAGCGTTCAAGACTTCCTCTACTCTGTTCAGAAGCGATGTGCATTTTTCTCTGCTCGCAGCCGCTAACTTCAATTCCCTTGCATGCCTTAGAGCAACTTTCTTGTGTCCAGACTTTAGAGCTGACAGCGCTGATTCTTTTGAGCTACAAAAGGGGAAAAAAACTTAAAGCTAATCTATTTAACCCTTTATGAAAAAACTGAACCATTTTGGTAAACTAGTTTTCCGAAGCTATGATCCATTAACAAGAAAATCAAACCGTTTATATACAGATCAAGAATCAGAAAGTGTTACATTTCACAACGTTGGTCCATCATATCGAGTTGATCTTGGAGCTTTTCAGTAGTCCTTAGCAAGTGCAGAATGTCGCAGTCTAAAGTTGAGATACTGGGAAGTGCTGCTTGTGATAAGGACACTTTAACACCCTACAAAGCACAAGGATGTTCGATTTTGACAATATGCATAGGCCATGGCCTGAACTGAGTTTAATTCCGAACCTTGTCAAATTGACTAACAAATGAGACCAAAGAAAAGACAGATAAAGAAAACCAACCTCTATCAACTCTCCCCGGTTAACAGAAAATTTATGCGCTTTTCCACACCTTGACAAGTGACTCAGAACAGCAGATGCCTCATTCGAACCATTGCACAGCTTCCGGAACTTATTCAGCGTGACAACACAAGTAGAAGTCCAATGTCCCTCAGATAAAAGTTTCACCACATCAGCAGCCTTCTCCTATACATCGCGTAACACGGTTTATATCAGCCACGTACTTAACAAAACAAACCGACATTTTCTTTATCTAATAGTAAAAGAGCTATTACAGAGGAAAAGACATATCTAGAAGAAGACTAATATCAGTTAGCTCACACATTTCTCGATTCCTAGTTCTTTCAAAACACAACGATACACTACAATCTATGCAAATGAGAAAGAACAAACGCACTTTCAAGAGCGGGACGATGACGAGTTTATTTTCCAGAATCTCTCCCGGTTTCACCGAAGGTTGAACCATTAAGTTCCTCACTGTCCTAAACAAACGATACACACGGCCACTACTCGGATCTTCGAGTTCGCTAATCCGCATAACATCTCCTTCACTATGCATCAATAACTGCAAACAACAAAGGCAAATTGTAATCAATTTCACAAGAATCAAAACCCATTTGACCAAGCTAATTGCAGAAACTCACAAGCACATGATCAATGCATAAAGGTGCCATGCCTCTTCGATCAAACCACACTTGCTTCGCCTTTTGAAAACACAAGAGGACCCAAAAGAATCAGTTTTTATACTAATCGGAGACTAATTTTCGTCTAGATTCAAAAGAGTTTGACCAAACCTGGACAGGATCGATGATGAACATCCCAAACTCGCGCGAAACCTTGATGATCAAATCGCGCCAAAATTGAAACTTGGGTTCCCAATCAGATCTTTGCCCACTAAACGCCTTGAATCTGGCTTTCGCCACCACCTCATCATCCCAATCTGGAACTTCTCTTCGTATGAACTCCTTCACTGAATCCGAATCCATTTCCTCCGTTCAAATGAAAATTTCAGTGGAAAATCGAGAGTTCGGAGGAAGATTCGGTTCTAGAGTCGCGAATCTACAGTGATTTCCGACGAAATCCGGCGAATTCGAAGGTCGATTTTCCCGCCGGAGTAGGCTTTATTATACGAAGATCGTCAGAGAGAAAGCTTAAGTTTTCAAAGGAGTTCTCAAATTCACATGCTCTGACGTTTTCGTTTTGAGCTTTAGCACTGTACGACGTTTGTTATACGGACATACATATTGGAACGCTACTGCAAATCCTAGGGCCCGACCCGGCCTATTAGTAAGAGATTAATAAGCTTTGACTTTTGAGGAGGAGACTGGTCAAATGATCCAACGGCCAGTATCGCTCGGATGTTTTGCAATCAAATAACTATTTATTTTCATAGGAGGATCAATGGATCATAGTAATAATCATGCCAAAAAAGTGATTAATAGCCTAATACAAAATCAAAGGTCACACAAAACCTACACAATTTAAAACTTTTTCGGAGTCACGAGCCGGCGAAAGCAAAAATATCTCAAAAGTCAAAAGCTAGTTTAACACCCCCGAAAATTTAAAATTTTACAATAGACATAGTAAAGCTGAAATTACAACGACGCAAATCAGAAAACTTGATAACTAACACATAGGAAGAGAGAAATATCGCTGGTTAAAAGGTTGGAATGAATAATAACATCTACAATCGAATATTATTCTCGTTGAAACTAATCGCAAAACTCATTATATTGTTCCCAATTTACTGAAGTCACGAGTAATCAAATAACTATCTAAACTTCCTCTTATAAAAGAAAAAAAATATCTTTTACAAAATCAATATTATTCCTTTATCATATTTAGAAAGTGACCAAATCTTTATATATAAAAAAGTAACACCTTAGCTCTTGAGGATAAGACTAAGTGAGTGACCTAATGCAAATTACACGGTTGACACACGTTCATATATATATATTCTCATCATACAAATTAAAAGAAAGTTTTAGTAAACTAGTAATGTTTTTATTTTTCTTGTGGTGATGATGAAAAAGCTTAAGATAAATATTAAAAAGTTTCAACACGAAGGAAGTGGGAAACTAAAGAAAAGTGACATAAGATTAAAAACCTAAAAGTGTAAAGAAAAAACACAAAGTGGACAAGAAGGACCGTCCATGCATGCATATATAGTAAATGTGTTTAAACTTATTAATTACGATAACGATTTGTTCTATCACACAATACACCTGATGCATCTCATGTCCATACACATCAACATGTTTTGTCTTTAAAACACATATTGTAAGAGATGTTGTGGTGTCTTTAAACTCTTCCTGGTCTGGGATTATTATAGCATGTCATGTGATTTTGCATGTTCGTTTTAAATTTTGATGTTGATATTTATCTAAATTTATCTGTTTCACGTTCAACTTCAATACTCTACACTCTACATAGTGAAATGTGTTTAACCGATAAACAAACCATAACCATGGTAGCTATGGAGTGTTGATTCAGTGGTAAAAATCTCTCGAAACAATTAAGAGTTACATATTCGAGTTGCATTGAAAGGGATTGGCTCGCCAAAAGAAAATATCTTGTTTGGTATAGTCCGCCTTAGAAGATTAATAATCTATAGACCATGAACCTTCCTGGTCATTTTAAAATTTAGTTTGACTATATGCGATATATTTTGCACCAAGATTTTCATAGTGTCATAAGGATCGGTCCTGAAATTTGAGGAATTATATATTTATACAGTGTTGAACTGAATTCTATACATAAATTATTTTGTTCGGTTTTGGGGCAATTAGCTTATACATATTATTTCAAAAAATTATGAAGCTTGAAACCAATGTTTCCTTGAGTGTTAGATTGTGTGATTCTGCATGATCTGATTTTTTATCTAATTAATAGTATCTTAACAAAAATAATATATTTTGCACCAATTTAGGGATATGGAGTAATGTTATAAATCAGTGATGTAACTAATTAAAGGCTGATTAGTTTTGGTTGCCCTATTAGATTATCCATTTGCATGCTGCTTATAACGCGCTTTAAGTGTATACGTGTCAATATTTATTGTTTAAAAGCGATAAACTTGAAAATTATATGAAAATAATAAAATAATAATCAGTCTCGTATTAAGACAAGAGAGAAAATGTCACTAAATTACCTTCATTTAACATTTTTCTTTAATATAAAAAATCTACTTTCAGGTGAATTTTTTTTTCCTGTAATAAAATATTAAATCAAGGTCGTTAAGGCAACGCGTTAAGTAGGACCCAAAGGAAATAAGTAACGTTACTATTGAAAATAGTAGCTAAATTTGACTAAACCATTCTCTTTAGTTTATTTAATTAATTATTCAAATTAACTTTGTATTAAAGTACCAATAAAAAAATTTAATTGAAAATTTCAAATAAAAGAGAGGGCAAAAGAGTAATTAGAGAGACTCGCGCGCTATAAAATGTAAAGAGTCCTCTGTTTTAATGCACGAGTTGACTCAGTTTCATTCACACACACTTCAAACGTCAGTCTCTTCACTTTCTTCTTCTTCTTCTTCTTCTTATCTTTAATGGCATTTAAAGATGATGGGTTTCATCAGATTCGTAATTCTCTCTCGAGATTATCTATCTGCTCGAGCTCTGTTTACGACGAAGCCACGAAGAATCATCCAAAGGCGAGTTTTTTAACGTCGGAGAGTTTCGACGGAGGAACAGAGGCTGACGGAGAAGTTTCCGACGACGGGAGAGGGAAAGAGAACGTTCAAAAATGGGATTCCGACAAAGAAACACCTAAGTTTTACTCTCTTCCGGCGACTCCATCTCGCCGGAGAAAAAAACTTCAAGTTTCCGACGAGTTTAAGTGTGATCTACGGAGACAGAGGAGGGTGATTAAGGAAAAGAAGAAAAAGGGAATTAACGGTCGTTATGGGTTTAACGGAGAAAGCGACGGCGGAGGAAGAGAGGGACTAACGGTGTTAACGAGAGCTAAAGGAGGAGACAAGTCTTTGAGGATGGGTTTAGAAGAAGTGAAAGCTTGTAGAGATCTCGGGTTTGAATTGGATGTTCCGGGTCGGATCTCAACCGGATCTAATTTCGATACTCAGATTAGTAGTGGCGGCAACTCCCCGATCGCCACTTGGCGTATCTCTAGTCCCGGTAACATCTTTTGACCGTTTATATTCTGCGATATATGATATTTACTAGTCGAATAAATAAAATCTTAAAACTCTCATGTAACAAAAATAGAAGGAAGTGTGTATATATAATTTTTTTAATTTACTTTTTGAAATTTGATTATGTGTTTTGTTTATATGAGTTTTAGGTGATGATCCAAAGGAGGTTAAGGCGAGATTGAAAGTGTGGGCACAAGCGGTAGCTTTAGCTTCCTCTTCCTCGCATCAAGCTTAGCTTTCTTTTCCGTTTTAGGGGTTATGATGTTTTGTTTTCCTTTTGCTAAACGAGATTTTGAGAGATTTCACGAGTGTTTGTTTTCTTCGTTTGTAAATACGATAACCGTAGTTGTTTCATGATTTCATTGCCGAGAATTTAAAAGGACCAACACTAGTATAACTACTATGGTCTTATCCAATTAAAAAGCACATACCGTTATTTTTTCGTCTTTACTCTAATGACAAATAGTTTTTCTAATGACAAATAGTTTTTCTTACTAGAAAAACTTTGATAGATGTCAGCAGGGATGGTGTAACAACTAGCTCACTTGCTCTTCTCTACGGGCTTTAAATTACCAATTGGATCCAATATGGTTGGCATTTGTTAATTGAAATAATTTATAATCAAAACTAAAACACTTTTTATACACTAAAAATCAAAAAGAAGAAAAGGTTTATCAAAAGCAGAGCTCATGATCGGATTTTAAGATTCGGATGCTTTTTTATATAAAGAGTCGAATGAATAAAGGAATGTGGTTAAGTTTCTTTTTCTTCTTTTGATACTATTCACTATTCTATGTAATGATATTAAATTTTTATAACTAAACTAAGAATCTAAGTATGAGTTTTGTTAACAACACTAGAGGAACCAGAGAAACACTAAAGAGATGAAAACAAAACCTTGAAGATGAAGCTGATGAGATCTCTAAAGCTGATTGATCAACACTGCACCAAAGAAAATATATAAAGGATAAAAAAAACAAACAAACTTTCAAAGAAAAGTTACTTAAAATTATCTTAAATTATTATCACAATCATCATATAACATGATTTATCTTTTGAGATAAACATGAATGTTACAAGTTTGTATAAATGTTTGAAAGAATCAGAGAAGAGACTTTAGTTTTGAAATTTCTTTAACTCACTCGAAAATGAGATTGTGACAAGTTGTGTCGCAAGGATAAGGACAATCAATGGCTTTAACATTTTTAGCTCTGTCGAAATACCAATCACCTACAGATTCTGCTACTCTCTGAGCAAAGAAGACAATCATGAGCAGAGAGTTTATAACACATTTTTGATTTGGCTACAATGAAAGATAGAAGTTGTAAGAACGGTTTGATTGTTTACCTTTCCATCTACTTGGGGAGAATTTTGAGCAAACCAAGTGTCTTGTCTTTCAGACTGACAATGCGCGAAGCAAGAGTTTATGAATAGACCGTTCTGGTCTGATGTAGAGAATGAGTTTACGGCAAGCACCATTTGATTCCTGAACTCTGTTTTGATGTCAAGAAAACCAAAAAGGACAGCATTGAGTAGAGAGAGTGATGGTAACTTATGGACTTGAATTAGAAATTTCACCTTGGAGGAATTGGATTTGTGATGAATTACAACGCGAGTGATCTGATTTACATGCTTTCCAGATACCGCTCGGGTCAGCAGTTTTAGGAGCTAAGCTCTCTTGGATCTGATTGACAAAAGTTCATATATGTTTTTATAAAGATCAAAGATGCTATAAGGAAAGACAAAAGATTACTCACCTGCCATGAGTCATAAGCTGTGTTGAGAAGAAACATCGGAGTTTTGATGTCTGAAACCAAGTTCTGGGGAAAGAAACACTGAAGAGAAAGAGCACAGTGTTAAAGAGATTTCTCAAGCCTCATCTACTGGCAAAAACTGAAATTAGTTGAAGTAAAAGAAACGAACCGAAGTTGGATCCAAATGGTTTGTACAAGTACTAGACAAGTCCTTTTGGAGATTCTAATACATTAACAGAGAGAAGTATTAAAGCGAGTTACAGATGATATAATGTTAAGTTGTAATTGCACTTCATTGAATATGGTATTTACCTGCAATGTAACAACACCTTGGAACATATTCCTCAGTGAGTGGCCTCCAGAGACATCCACTCTACATATTCCATCAGAACATTCTCAAGTTTGATTACTATTTTCTATATAAAAATAATACTTAAAGAGCCAAGTTCAAAGATATTATACGCGTCGAGAAACATTCCAGCATCACTTAAGCACTTCACTTTCGTAGAACTAGGTAATAGTTCCCTGAACTCATCACAGTGCAAGATCGAAGCTAATCCTCCGGCTGAGCATCCAGAAAGCAGAGCCTGTGATGAATATTCACTTGCAAGAGATTAGATAAGAAGACTAACAGGTCCACAAACTTTAGCAAACTGATATGCGCAATGAAATGTGAAAGACCTGATTCGCTTGCTGCATTCCTAAAGACAAGAATTCTTCCATAGCCGCTTGCCAAATCCGTTGTCCTCGATAGAATATTTGCGAACTCTATACAAGACAAAAAGAAATTACAATAGAAAGAATCCAGTAAGATTCTCCATGGCTTCATATATTATGAACCACACACAATACAAACTCTTGTCTCTTGACTAACCTCGTCCTGACTATCACCAGCGAAAGACGCACCATCGCAATAACGCAACTTGATTCTATTCCAATTAAAGAAGTCTACAAGCGCCACAAAGAGAAGAAGAACAAAAAAAAAACAGAACTCAATACATTCTCAATGATTTATACAATTGCTACATACTCATGGGTGACAAACCAGGATTCTCTTGAGGTTTATTGCTCAATATTCCAGTGAAAACCAAAGCTTTTTCCATAAACTTAGAGGAACCACGACGAGTTGTTTTGCGATACACACAACTCCTATGGTTATTACACCATCCTCCACCCTTAAAACCACACAACATTGAGAGTTAAAAGAAGCTTCTTCTTCCACTGTATACTAAAGAGTAAAGCTTACACATACCTCAAGTTGGATAAGCCAACTGTTAGCGCCTGATCCGAAACCGCGATCAAGATGATAACCAGGCAATGTCCCATCTAAGCACACTGCAACCAAAATTTCAGAATTGCATAAACACTAATTGTATCATCCACAAAACATTAGATTCAGTTTCTACCAAATCCTTTTACATCAATATGAAACGATTCGATGAATCTCTTAAAGCAACAAATTCGAAAACCAAATGTTTTGTTTACATTTTCACAAATTCCATCAAGATCAATGGAGGAAACTAGAATCTGAGTCTACGAGATTGAGAAACTTACAAAATCAAGTTCCAGATTCCAGATTCTAAACTATGTAAGCTAAAATCGAAATCGAAGTAAGAACAACGAGAAAGAGAGAGTGAGTACCAGCTCCTTTGGAATCAGCTCCCTGAATCAAAGTGAGAGGAACCATGGGAGCTTCCGACGCCGAAGCCGACGACGACGACGACGGCGAGATTAGTTTGTTCTCCAGCAACGATATCGCAGTTTCAGTATCTATCGGATTTTCAAATCCATAGCTAGATCCGCTTTGAACCACCGTCGCGACTGAGCTTACAACCACCGTAATCAACAACAGGAGGCTCTTCGTCATCTCTTCTCCGCCGGCGTAACAAGCTAAGTCTCGGAGCTCCGGGAAGTAGCTTCAAAGATGACGACGGATCTAGCGCCAAAATTTGGCGAAAAAAATTTGATTTCAATTATTTAAAGAAAAAGATTGGTTTCAATGGCCTTTTTATAAGATTCTCATTTCTCACATGCTTCGAATTTGTAATAATTATGTTGCGTCACGAAAAATACTCTCATTAATATTTCGTTTCCTTAACTTAATTCTGAATTATTCATGTATTTAGAAACTTTTAATATTAAAAGATTTGAACACAATCATGTCTTTTTAGGAATTAGTTGAAAATTTAAAATTTATTAGAGCAGAAAATCTATTTTCTCTTAGATTGATTAAAATATTTGGAAAAGAATATACACCATTTTACCAAATTTTTTTGACAAGATATATTTGAATTTGGTTGTATTTATTAGAACATGTAATATATTAAATTCCTAATTTTATACTTACTATATAATATGGCAGGTGCATGTTTTATGCTTAAATGTTCCTCCTCTTTTGGCGTACTTTTTAGATTCTTATTAATCTCTTAAGTAATAAATAATCACTTTTCCCTTAAAGATATCTTTAAAACATGCTTAAGGAATGTGTATGAGTGCACGCAAGTCTCTGCTTCTTCCAGAAGGTTACATTCCTTTGGTATCAAATACCATAAAATTGTGGAACCCTTTACTCCGGGATGGATTCCCGAAGATGCGATGCAGCAAATGGAGCGAAAAGATTCGTGAGAAGAGTTCTCTCTACAAAGCAAACACAAGAGAGAAAGCTGTACAATAATTGTATGCACCAAAAGCTACATACACAAAAACAAACAACATAACTTGTCACCTACAACATTTTCATATGTATGAAACTGAAATCGAAACCGGAACCCGAAACACTTAGAAATCAATTGTCTATCCTCAAGTGTTGACAGAGATGTCCAAGTTCCGGCCGCGACTTCATCCAATCGGAGAATTTCATTTCTTCCGGCGACGTGGAATATAGATATGATCTGAATGTTATCAGGTTAAAGTAACGCCTGTTCATACCCAAAAAGAAGCTGGTTTAGTTTTGAAATCTTAGATTAAGTTTTTTTTTTTCGGATTCGAGTTTAAAGTAAACTAACCGTAAGGCTTTAACACCCATGTCAATGATGTAAGAACGGTTTGCATCTTTTGTATTAGGAAGCTTGTTGAGTTCTTTAGTGTAGTAAACTATGTCTTCTCTTAAATGTCCTGCACCAGCACATCTATAGCCAAAAACAAAGAGAGTGATGTTTTAGTCAAAAGATCAAAATAAATATCAAAAGAGATTTGATTTAATTACATACAGTTCGATGATTCCATCTACATCCGATTTGCTTTGAGGACCATGAGAAAGCACTCTTATGAGACTTAGGATGTCACGGTAATCTCCCATACTCGATGCTTCTTCGTCACAAGCCCGTGAAAGCGAATCATCTTCTTCTACGGTGTTTGGTGTCGCTGTGAAGTTATTACCAGGTTTAAGTAGGAGACAAGTGATGGCCATTGCATAAGAAACTCCTCCAAAACCCGTGTGCGATACAAACAAGTAACTCCCAGCAGAACTGTCGAGAAAAATACATCGCCCCTAAGTTAAAACAGAACAGAGAAACAGAGGATTGAATGATTGATGCTTACTCGTCTTTACAGTACTGAATCGCGTCTACATCTGAAGGTAATGCGTCTCTTTCTCTGGTTAATGGTATTCTCCGGTAAGATATGTTGTGATTTTCATTTTTCAGAGCAGCATAAACTTCTGCAGGTGTCTTCACATTATCTGGCTGGATATTCTCCCAATATCCTATAACCCGAGATTCATTTGATGCCGGGTTATATTCTTCGCGATGCAATAGCATTCGACCTCCAGTTTCTCTAACCTCAGACAATATATCTTCTTTTAACCGTGTTTCTATACTTTCGACCTGCATTGAAGATACGAATAAATTAAAATCGCATTAGCAATCTGCGGCTTTGCACTGTAATAAAAATGTGATTTGAGGCATACCACTGCACCGGTTATTCCCACATGCTTGAGGGTATCAACAGGTTTACTCAGTTCTCTCAAGACAAATGGAGTTCCATTGATGTAAACAACTGCTTCTTCTCTTAAGTCAGTTACTACTATTCTTCCCGTTGAATCCCGACCTTCTTCCTTTAGTTTGGTGCCTAAATAGGTTAGCATTTTTTTAGCTCCCGTAACTGTTGGAGTTGCCATACTATACACTGGATATCTATCGACCTGAAATGAATGTTTTGTCCGTTCATATTAAGCAGCAAAGTCACGGTGAAAGGATGTTAGATTAGTAAAGATAATCACATTTCTTTGAAGCCTACCTTGTACACATGAGGTGCGCCATTGATCTGCACCCGGCTTGAAGTTCTTTGGCCAGGAAAAAAGTACATTTTAAGTATTGAACCTTTGCCTAAGACAGAACCATTTCGTTCGTTAACAATTGACTCCATGACTGCATCACCGTGTTGTGATTCGTGTTGTGCCCGCAATTCCTCCTGCAATGGAAAATATTCAAAGCTCTAATGTATCAACATTAAGAAAACATTTCGGTTTTCCGGCCTGTTTAATGAGACAATGACTCACAGGAATGGTAAAATATCGTCCAGGTCTTAGCCTTATGCTCCACTTCATAGCTTGCACCTCTGGTCTCTGATGCAACCAATTCTTGAAAGTCACCTTACGCTCTCCTTTCGCAAAGAATTCATCAAGAGTTTCACTTCCGAGATATGCTGCAAAGGCAATCAACCGGAAGTATCTCTCTAAGTATTCAGCGCCACGTTTCAATGCAGCACTTCTTACTCTTGGCTCAACATGTTGTTGGTTGAAAACTTTCCTGTACTGCAGAACAGCTTCACGAATATTTTGCAATGCAGAACATCTATCAATCACAGCATCTAATGCTTCACGAGATTCAACTCCGTTATCGAATAGTCTAGTGATTTTCCACAACAGAAGGATGTCGTCCATTCCAAATGCACGCCCGTGCTCTTCCTCAGTTCTTCGTCCTGAACTATGAGGTCTTGTTTCAGTGTTATTACTTCCGGTTTCTTCACCACCGCTAGAGGAATCTTCATCCACAACTTCATGGGTCAGAACATCATACAGAACTTTAATAGGTCTCCCATAATTCATGCGCAACTTCACTAAGCAGGCAATGACTGTTCCTGTGGTTGTTCTACCTCTCCCCATCTGTGAAGATTTAAGCGAAAAAAGGAAAAGGAAAAGCTGTAAGTTGAAAAGAAAAGCTCAAGAAAAGTACCAAATATCTTGAAATACCGAAACAGATGGGGAAACTCAACCTGGCAATTGAAGACAAAAGCAGTGTCTTCGGAAGCAGAAGCAATATTTGATGTCAATGTGTCAAAGTCTGAGCTTTTGGGAGCTTTACCATCAGTTATCGGTACACGAGCATACTTAATCGGAAAACCATCAGCCTCTAAACATTTGTAGACCTCAAGGGGTGTTTGAACAGAATTAGCATCCACATTTTCCCATAAGTCAAAAATCTGTCCATCCTTGGTTTCGTGAATGACCATTATCGCACCGTCATATCGCTTAGCTTCTCTCAGAATATCCTCTTTCAGTCGAGCCTCCATTCCTTCCACTCTATCCCGATCAATTCCCTGAAGGAAGTTATTTGTGTAAGCTTTTTAACCAAATCAATGGAGTTGAAACATTCAGAAAATTCAAATTATTACCGTATATTCTAGCATGTTTTTATATGGCCTTTCGACTTCACGTAGAACAAATGGTTTCCCATTGATATATATAACAGGTTCTTCTCTCATGTTGTGCCAGAAAACAGGCCGGCCACCTCTTGAACTCCCAACCCTTTCAATGACAGATCGAATACCATCTATAGTTGGATTCGCAACACCATACACAGGGAATCCGGGAACCTCTCTAAAGTTCGGAGCTCCTTCTACCCTCTCTGGGAGACTTAAAATTTGACAGCCAGGACTATGATCGCTCTTCAGAACCGTTTGACTTCCCAGAACTGCTCCACTTCTAAGTGCAGCGACTACACTCATCTCATGAGGGCGCCCGTCAGTAGATTCTGCAATCTTTGTCAAAGAAGGCTTCATAGCTGCATATCCAAGGGCACCCATGGGATCTCTCCTTAGCAACCTGAAAGAGACAAATGAATCTACGTGAGACAACTGAAGATCAAATGCAGCCTGAAACTCAAATGCTTGTTTGTACCTGCGAAGAATGCTATAGAGCTCTGGCCTAGCTTGCATCCAATCAGCAAAACTGACATGGCCAAGGGAACCAGACTGAAGGAAAGCACCTTCTGAATGAAGATATACAGCAAAGCATATAAGGAAGTAATATCTCTCCAAGTACTCAACAAAAACTGAGAGTGCTGCCCCTCTCTTCTTCTCATCGGTTTGACGCAAAATACTACTGCGGTAGGTCCCAATCGCCTCTCGTAAGTTCTGTAAGTTAAATCCAGAGAGATAATCTATACAAACTCTTGCGTATCAGGCCATATACTTGATTCGTGTGCTAAAGTTAACAAAGATACCTGCATGGATGCACATTTGTCGATGACTTTATCAACTTGCTTTTTGCCTTCTACACCACCCTGAAACCAGTTATTAGTTACAATCAGCAGGACCAGCAAGATGGTAAGATAAAGATAAACAGAAAGGGACCAAATACCTCTAAGACTCGTATCAAGCTTCGAATAACTGCATATTCGCCTCTACGGATTGCCTCTTCCGAATTTGGCAGATTAATAGTAATATCTTCACCAGCTTTAAAGATTCTCCCAAAAGAGTTGTTTCTTGAGAATCCATGATCTATATTCAACATAATAAACCAAAGAGAAAACATACAGGTTAGCATGAATTTCCACCATAATGTAGTGGCTTAAAAACCAATCTGTCAGGAGTGGTTGGCAAAGATGAAGTACCTATTGCTCCAGTACGTTTGAGATAGACGAGAGTTGCAATCACCATTCCAGTTGTCGTACGTCCACGTCCCATTTGGCAATTGAAAATAATCTCCGTATTGATGTCAGCCTGAGATATCTTCCTAACCTGCAAACACACATGTATATTAATATTTTAATTGACAGGAACAGAGTAATCCCCTCACAAGCAAATACCAAATCTAAAGAGATAATAAGATCATCCAAGGTTATCGACTTAGAGGAATGACGTAAAGATCCTAGCCTGGTGTTTCGCCAAAGTTCACCACAACAATGCACTAACTAATTTTGTGAGCATAAGACTAACCATCATATCAAAATCTGTTTCTTTCGGTGACTTTTCATCTGTTACAGGAACACGTTCATAATCGACAAGGTAGCCTTCAGCTTGCAGTTCTTGGTACACCTAGATCCATAGAAGTGTATAAGCAAAAGTAATGATATGAATGAAACCGGAGATTCAATAAAAGGGTGCATTTTCTGTATCATAGATTGTTTCATTCCAATCTCTTACCTCAAGCAGTGTCTTTAAAGAATCAGTTGAAACTGGATCCCATTGGTCCACCATCTGACCATCTGGAAGTTCGTCGGTGACAAGTATCTTATTACCATATCTGCCACGCAAATGGTCAAGTACGCGCCAAAGCAAAAACAATGATACAAACAGAGTTTAGATCATTTAGATGACTACAATGAAATATATACCTAGAAGCCTCCATTAGGATATCTTCTTTTAACCGTTCTTCCATTTGTTCTAACCTTTCCCTGTTGATTCCCTGCTCGAAACAGCATAAAATTAACGTCACAAATGAAAGGCTACACGTATTCACAGCCACAGGTTACTGATTTTCTTTGCTAACTGAGATAATGTTCTTTTTCTACCCAGCAAACTAATGTATAACAGGCTATGTAATGCACAACATCATGTGTTTCCAAATGCAATTGACTGCGTATAAAGCAAGGAACAAGCTAACGTATACTAAGGAGGGCAAGGCTTTTGTACCGTGTACTCAAGATTAGTGAAAGGTTTCTCCACATCACGTAGAACAAACGGTCGCCCATTTATGTATACTACCTGTCAAATAAGTAGCAAATGGCAAGTGAGTAAGAAAGGATATCAAAAGGCCTAGGCCTTATACTATATGATGAAAACATACCGGTTCCTCCCTAAGACTAATCCAAAGAACTTGTACTTGGTTCTCAAAATCCTTGTGAGCTCCAATGTGCCTAAGAACGTTTCGTATACCAACATCGGTTGGGATTGCAACTCCGTGTACACGTAATGAATCAGCCTATACACAAAACACCAACACCAGGTAAACACATTGAATCTGCACAGGATCAATCCTCAAGTTTTCAAGACCTATAACGAGTGTAATCGTAGATTCAACTATCTCCTTAGTATAGGCAGATTCTATATAGATTCCGAAAATGAAATCGAATCGGAGAATTGAGAGAAAGAGACCTGACGATAATTAGGAGCGCCTTCGATCTGAGGAGAGAGACGCTTATTTTGACAACCAGGGAAGTGATCGCTCTTGAGAATCGTCTTCTTCCCAAGTACAGATCCATCTCTAAGCTTCATCACCTGCTCTGGCTCTTTCGGTATCGACATTTCTAAATCAAACACACACGCACACACGCTCTTCTCCACCACACAGCTTCGTCTCGTCTCCTCTTTTCACTCTAGAATCTGATTCTCCAATGGCGGAACGAAGAATCGCAGATTTTCTCGCGGGAGAAAATGTAGAATCGAAAAGTTTGAGATTAGATTTGAAGAAAATTTGGATAAGGTTGAAAGAAATCGAACGAAATCGAATTAACGCGGAGAAAGAAGAGCTCACAAATTGTTGAAACTAGGGATGTGTATATGTACAAGGTTATACATAAGGGAGTTGAAATCCCAAATTAATTTTTCAAACTTTTAGCTAATTTTTTTAAAAATGATTTATAATGGATAACCATATAATTCTTATTTTAAATTATAAATTTTATCAAAAAAAATTATAAATTTTATTTTTTAAATGCAATAATCGAGAAAAAATATGCAGTAGGTTATCAACTATTTAATTTTCATATCTCCAAATCGTAAAAATCCCTTAATATTATATTATTTTTTCTCGTTTTTAAAAATTTAATTAATTTCTGCAGTTTTTTTTTTTTTGTCCGGTAAATAGTTCATCTCACTAAAAATGGTTGCAGAGTTCGTTTCCTGGTTTCGTGAGATGGATACAGACGTGGTGCAACTACTGGCCCATTTACTCCTCTCATGCAATTATTCATTTAATTTATCTGTTTTTTAATAGCTTGAATTTGTAATTGTTTTCTAATATTGATAATTTAAATAAACAATTATTTATTTTTCAGATTTAGACAATTTATCCGGATTAAGCACGTTTTAAAATAAAAAGCTTTAAGGCAAACAATAAAGAGATAAAAAGTAGACTTTTTAAAAAACATAATATAAAAAAAATAAATAGCCTCCGAATAAGAATAATTTATTAGTGGTAAATGAAATAAAATTCCTATTGGTCAGCAAATGAGTTGTGGGTCATACGTCACACATGAACGTGAAAGGCGTGTGTGTCTTTTTCTTTAATTATTAAAATGTTGTCTACTCATGTTTCTTTTTTTTTTAAACTTTTATATTTTGACATTTACCATTTTAGTAGTATAAACAAAACATTTGGAAAATAATTAACATTTCTCATTTGGTAAAATTTGTTAAGCTGATTATTTTTTTGGGAAAAAGCCATGCGGCCATATGTAGAAATAAACACAATTAGTTTGAAAATAATGAATTAAAAAGGGGAAAAAAACTCGAATATATAACTAAAAAATGCAAAAAATTACTGTTTTAAATCATTTGATTAGTTTCTTTAGTTCTCTTACTATTCTCTCTTTTTCTAACACCCTTTTTGTTCGAAATTGTCGATGTAAATATCTATGAATTATAAAAGTTTTTGTTAAAATTAATTTTGTAGAAAAAAGGACAATAATATATTGGTAGTGGAATATTCTTTTGGGATGCGACAAGGCAAATCATTCACCTTATATTTGGTGATTTTACTTTATTCATAAACAAAACAAAACAACAAAACCATAACTATCCATGGTACAAGTTTATGACAAACAAATATATTAGCATTTTAATATTTTGTATATTTCAATCAAGAAATAAAAAATTACATAGCTAATAAAATAAAAAGGGAATATATTTTTTCTTCCTAAGGTAACTTATAAAATATTGTGAAAATATAAACAAGAGGAATATTATTGGATGACGACTGCATGAATTTAATATAAAAAAATGTTGGACGGTAAACACGTGTTCCCTTATATGAAAATGTTTTGAATGTTTTTCGAATCTTATAGTAAATTTCTAAGATTAATTTACAGAAATACACTTAAAAGGAAAAAAAATTTTACATTTACACCTGTTTTTTAATGGTTCTCAAATATACACCTCAAATATTAGGGTTTAGGGTTTAGGGTTTAAGGTTTAGTGATTAGGGTTTAGGGATTAGCTATTAGGGTTTAAAGTTTAGGAATTATGATTTAGGGTTTAGGGTTTAACGTTTAAGGTTTCTTTTAGTCTAGGGGTATAATGGTCTTTTTCATTAAAAATAGGAGGTGTAAAAATAAAAAAATTTCAAGCAGGGATATTTTTGAAAAACAGACAATACAAAGGTGTATTTTTGTAAATCTCCCAATTTCTAATGTCATTAAAAAAAATTGTTCAATACTATTAGTTTTCTTATTTTAGGGTTCATGATTATCAAACACAAGATATTGATATCTAGAAAAACTAGTAACATGAAATGTAAAACGTAAATTGTAAATTGTAAAATGTAAAATCATAACTAAATATATATATCTATAAGCTATAAGTCTCTCATCTCATAGATATTGACTAAATAAAATGGTAGGTCACACGATTTAATATATTAAGTTCTTGACATCGTAGACATGATCGGATTCTTAACTATATAAAATGGGTTGTCACTTGTTAATTGGTATTTTTTATGATTATACAAATCTTTATGTTGATGGTAAGAAATCAAAACAAATAATAAACAAAGACACACGCATCTAACACGGTCAAGTTAAATAGTATAAAAAGTCTTCTACTTATTAAAGAAGTTAAAACACCTTTGTAATCTAATATTTCAATAACCTTTATATAGTTTACTAGTATCACTAAAATTTGTTCTTACAATATTCTTTAAAAAATCTTACAACTTGTTAGATTTTAAATTGGTCAGATTGACAGGAATTATGTCTGAAACATCGTGATCCAATGATAAGAACGAACTCTTTTTTAGAAGTAAGTTGTGAGTTCGAACCTTGCAGATGAAATCACCTCATATTGTTTTTAGACGTATGGATTCTTGCTTTCGCCTATTTAAATACCTAGAGAAAGAGAATCTATCCGTGAATTCGTCTTTCAAAATATTAGGTTTTACACACAAAAAACACAAAAACAACAACTCATGAATAACACATACCTAGGGTTCCACCAAAACTACTTATGAATAATAATATTACTTTTTCCACAATGGTAATTCTTTTGTAAAAAAGAAAACATGTCAACAACTTAGGTGTGTTTACATGCTTACATAATTGTAACCTGTCAAATAATATCTGACTGATTGTTCTATTTTTAATTTCAAATGCGATTCTCGTGGGCATTAATATGTGGTTCACAAGCTTTTGCCTTTTCTTTTTATTTAGCTATTGAAAAAAAAACATTTGCTTTGCTTTAACGTTTTCACTAAGTGATGTCCGTGACTTCAGGGATGTAAATATTTATTTTTTAAAAATTTAATTGTAAAACTATATATTTCCACTTCATGCATGGTCTTATTTGCTAGTAGTTGAAATATTTACAACTCACAAAATATGTTTTTATCATGTATGTGTTGTTTTAATTAGTCAACATAGTTTTTGTTTTCTATTTATTTGTACTTATAAGGTCACGCATTACTAAAATTCAACTTGGTTAAAGTATAAATTAAGAGAAAAACCTGCATATTAAAATAATACGATCATCATAAGTTCATAACAATATGACCATTATAAAGAATTTAACATTATGTTATAAATTTAACGAGAAAAACCTGCATATTAATCCTAAATTGTCAAACTTACCAACATTTCTGCATGTTCTAGAAACGATGAAAATATAGTTTGTTTTTTTGTATGGTTAATTTTCAAAACACAAGGGTTAATCTGTTCTAAAAATATACTTAATGGTCTATAAGTGATATATTTTACATATTAAGGACTTTATATGCAATTCATCCTAATGGGCCAAACGGGCCTCGTTAAATTACTTAATGGACTATTTGTTTAAGCCTTTAGAAATAAACGGCGTGGCGTTTTATGGTTTGAGTTATAAACTGCGCGTAGTTTCAGTTACTGGCTTTACTTTGTTACGCAAACTTTAGAGAAATCCCCAAATCTCTTCAAATTAGGGTTTCAAATGTTCAAATCGCGAATCGGAAAATCTTCTGAAGAAAGTTTCTCAAAGATCTGTCTCTGATCATCAACAATCTTCTTTCGATTTCACACGATGCCTTCGTTTTCACTGAAAATTCCTTTCCTTTTGTTGTTATTGATCTTCTGCTTGATCATCGGCTTACAAGCTGCAGATGATCTTCCAGATAAATCCAACAACGATGTTTGCCCAAGAGTTTCGGATCCGGGTCCGTGCCCGATCAACTGTTTTCGGGCGGATCCAGTTTGTGGAGCCGATGGAGTCACGTACTGGTGTGGTTGTCCTGATGCAGCGTGCCATGGAGCTCGAGTGATCAAAATAGGAGCTTGTGATTCAGGTAATGGAGGAACTGCTTCTGTTCCTGGGCAAGCTTTGTTGTTGATTCATATCGTTTGGCTCTTCTTGCTTGGACTCTCTCTTCTCGTTGGTGTGTTCTGATTTCGAGATAGTTAATGGTGGAAGAATGTTATACCAAATTTGTCATACTTTGTAGATGAAATGTGTTTAGAGATTGTTTATACTTTGTAGATCACACGTAGAATGGTTTCTTCATGTGTTTGGAGTTTGTATGGGTAAAGTACGAATCTTTGGATTGGTTTTTGTGTTCTGTTTCTTTAAAGTATGAATCTTTGGATTTCTTTACTCGATTTGTTTGTTCGAAAGTAGGAAGTTTTTGTTAGATACTTGATGGAATGTGGTTTGAATGAATCTTTGGGTTTCCTCATGTTTTCTGTTTCTTTAAAGTATGAATCTTTGGATTTCTTTAGTCGATTTGTTTGTTCGAAAGTAGGAATCTTTTGTTAGATACTTAATGGATCAGAGCCATTGAACGTAGCGTGTAAGAGTGCGGTTTGAATGAATCTTTGTATTGCCTTTTGTGTTCTGTTTCTTTAAAGTATGAATCTTTGGGTTTCTTTACTCGGTTTGTTTGTTCGAAAGTAGGAAGCTTTTGTTAGACACTTAATGGATCAGAGCTATTGAAAGTAGTGTGTAAGAGTGTGGTTCGAGACACATGATCCATGGAGATTTTGGGTAGAGAGGTTTCAACCTTTAGACATGATCCTTTAACAAGGAGAGTAGCTATGCAAATGTGAATACTTTCCCTCTTTAGCTCTAACCAAAATGTTTGAAGTTATCGGTTTGCTTGAAATGGTTATCTTTCGGCTTGAGCTCCAAATGTTTCGGATCATCGGTTTAATGGCATTTCTCTTTTCGTATTTAGCTCCAAATGTTTGAGTCGTTAGTTAGTTCTCTTTCTGCTTGAACTCCAAATGTTTCGGATCATTAGTTCACTTGAATGGTTATTCTCTCTATACTCTCAAGTTCACTCATAATTACATTCATAATCTATATGTAATTTAAAACTTAGTTCATTATGAAATGTCATCGCAGAAGAAAACAACAAAGCGACAAACAAATCTATTGAGTTAAACAACCTAAGACAAAGTACGCAAAATCTTCATGAACAAAACATGGTATTAAAATTTTTTTTTTAAAAAACCTTCATGAAAAATCGACAATGGTTTTTAAAAAAAAAATCGACAATGTTATGATAGTTCGAAACGAAGTCTTGATGTTAGATACTCGCAAGTCAAAACAATACAATAATTTACAGATAATTCATAATTATAAAGACTCTATACGGAATTATTAATTAATTCTATTTAACGCTTCTTTTAAAAATTACCAAAGTAAATAATAATGTGTCATCAAAAAATACATGAAATTTGAGGAAAATGAGCAATAAAAAACTAAAAAAGTATTTTAATTATAATTATTTTGCCATTTTTGGGTAATGAAAAAGCCCATTTTGTGATTTTTTGTTATTACGTAGTGTTATAGTATTTATTTTTCTTTAAGGGATACGTGGCCCATGTACCTATCATCATCATCACTACTCGTAGCTTTAGTCTAATGTATGCTCTTTCGCATATATATAGGTTAATTAATTATATGATTACATAATGTGATCTAATGTATATAGGTAAATAGCCCTCGCTGATTTCGATAGCTTTTTTTTAACAGCTATTGTATGTCTAGGCTATTAACTTTATATAGCTAACTATAAATGTTTAAAAAATCTATAGATTTTATCTTCTTTTCAAGTTCAGATTCCTCACAAATTTAGTAAATCGTAATACACACACTTATCTTATAATCATGTGGTGAAATAACGTATTTTTTGTTAATTAATGTATTCATATGCAAATATGTAATATTCTATGTAAATGTTTCATGTTCATCTCTGCATGCGCGCATGGCTCATGCTAGTGTATGCTCACTTTGAAAAATGCTAAAAAAAAAGCCTATAATAAATTAATACCTAAAGTTTATTTTAATTCTTCCAAAAGGTTTTTTTTATTATATGTAGTATCAACTCCTGAAAAAGCTTGAACTAAATAATGTTAATGTGATATTCTACCAATAAAAGGCTCCACAATTCTGTATAAATAATCAAAATATATATTCTATAAGCCCTAGACTCTAATGTGTATATATGACTACACATATAATGAAAACAAAAGAACATAATATTGTATTAGTTGTTGATTTTATTTCAATTTCTAGCTAAATAGCTTTGTATTATACCAATGGTACGTATGCAATTAAACACACCGAACAATACCTAAACTTAACACTCCCTTAGTCTATATGCATGTGTGTGTGTGTGAGTTATGCAATAATGTTTCATATTCAAAGAAACCAGAATCATTTACTTCTGTAACAATTTAATGCATGCAACATTTATATGTGAAACAGATCATAACTTTTCAATCTTACCCACATGAAAAAGCTTTCATTTAACTAATACTATGAGATATAATAAATTATAAACAAAAACAAATGAAAAAATATTCCAAATTTGTCTCTGCCCCATCTCCTGCAAGCTGCAAAATCTGCTTGACTAATTAAGCAGCAGCAACGGTTTCAGAAATGTAACAGTAACAAGACAGCAGCCATATCAAAATAAATTAAAGAAGTAAAAAAAAAGAGATCACATTATAATAACCATTTAATGTCATTATATACACAATGTTGCAAACTACATTACATATATATATATATTTAACTTTTCTAAGACTTCCTATATCTTGTGATTGGTTTCTGACCAGAGAGACATGGGTTTAAGTTCATGACACTGATCCCTATCCAAAGTTATGTTCTGCATACACTAGACCAACCAATGTTAATAAGAAACTATGTTTCAAATTAAACGATGTTTAAGGTTGTTGCACACAGTGTAATAAACTACAAACTTTTAAATAATTTACCTCGTTTATATAAAAATATCATTAACTAAAACTAATTCAACGAATGAAAAAATAAATTATAATTGATTTGTTAAAAGATTCCAATATCTATAAATTTTTGTATCGAAATTTGAGAACATCGGTTAAATTGAAACGAAAAAAAATCTCTCTAAATCTTCATTTGAAGTGAAACGGAAGGAGTACTAGTTAAAAAAAAGCTTCATTGATAATTGAAACTTAATAAGAATCAACTTTGAAACTTTAGAGAATGTTATTTAATTTCTTGATATTATCATTAAATCTTGAAAGACATATTCCTTAATTGTCACATATATATAAAATGTATAAACTATCATATATATAATGTGTATTTTAAAATATAGAGTGATTATTATAATCTTTTTAATTATCAATCATCTATCCAAATCAAAAGATAAAGAAGACTTTCCTTTCTTTGTAAACAAGTGATGATCATCTTCATTAGCTTCCATTGCTACTAAAGACTCATCATCACTACTCACTAACCTTAGTTGAAGAAAAGAACCAACACCACTAGCCATTGAAATGCTTCCACGTGGCATACTTCCACCGGAAGATGACGACTCCTCCTCCGTGCTATTCACACTTCCTCCTCCTCCTCCTCCTCCTCCGCAGTCCATATCAACACCAAACAGTCTTAACCTCTTCTCTCCTCTTGATGAAGCATTAGCCATAGCCACTTGTGATCTCCTTTGTTGCATCATAACAGGCACAGATTCAATCACAGCCGTTGGATTCACATAATATCCAACTCCAAGATCTCGTTGAAACCGATGATAAAGGTTGTGAGTTTCATAGTTTGTCGGAATCTGATGATAAGGGTAAGTGTAAAACCTAGGGAACATAGCTCCGGTGAATCTTTGATGATGATCAAGAATCTTTGGTCGTCTCTTCCAATCTATGTAAAGCTTGTCTTTATTACAAGAATCTCTTTGAAAAGAAACTATGTCTCCAGCATCAAGCTTCTTGTCTTTAACAAAACGACTCCAACCTTTAGTCATAACATAACTTTGACTACTATTCCAATAAGAGTAACGGAATCTCCATGAGTTTCCTGTTCTATCTTCAAAGTTTAGAAGCAAACCTTTGTTGTTTGTTGATGAGTGTTCTAATGGGAAGTATCTCTCTGCGTGTTGCTTAGGGATCACTAGTCGATTTAGCTTCCCTACATCGCTTGGTGTTACTACTTTGTCAAACATATGTTCTTTCTCCATTGATGAAGATGCTTCTTCTATAGACTTATCTTCTTCTTGATTCATCTTCTTGTTTTTTTGGGGAACTAGATCTTTCAAGATTTTGACTTGCTCTCCATTCAAGTTGAGTATTCGAAGTTAAAGATTTCAAGATTTGTGTAAACAAGAAAGAGAGAAGTGAAACCCTAATTTAGGAATTTGAGAAAAGGAGGAGAATTTGAGGAGAGAAGAAGAGTATTGGTGGTGGATGAGATAATTGACCTAATAATACAAAAGTAGAAAGTGGGTTTTTTTTGCCTAACTTCACTAATTAGCACTATTGTCTCTTGATCTCATCTCTCAATTCAAGCTTTCTTTCTCTAATGTTTATTGAAAGGAAAAGAAAATTAATTAGGAATACAATCTCTCAAGAACAAAGGAGAGAGAGAGAGAGAGAGAGAGAGAGAGAGAGTTCATGTAATGTAAGATTGATAGAGATATGTAATGAGAGTAGAGAGAGAGAGAGAGAGAAAAGAACCCATGAACAATCTTGTTTTGTTTTGTTTTGTTATTATATTACTAAATGGTTGGGATATTAGGATAAATAGATACTAATGTGGGCTTAGGAATAAAGCTTTTTTGTTTTTGTTAAAGAAAAAAAAATCTTAAAGATTAATTGGTAAAGAGAAGAAGACATTGGATATTATTTTGAATAGATAATAATAAATGCTAATTATTAGTTAGGTTTTTTTGAGATGGGCTGCCTCAATATGCTTTTACAAGGACAAGATGACATGTTGTTTTGTAGTTTTGGTCTTTACTGTTGACTTTTTCACTTTGTTTGTCATCAAACATTAAAATTTGACAATCTAATTTACTTTTAAAAATACTAATAAAAACTGAACTCCTCATTTTATACATATATGTGTGTATAAAGTTGACAAAAAGAAATTGTATTTGTCTAGGTTCTTGTTTTTAATTTTTTTTTAAACCTCCTAATTTTGTAAATATCTACAAACATTTTCCTATCTAATGAAGATTCACATATTTATAAAAAAATGTATTTGTTCAAGTATATATGCATATGTATATGTGTTACAAATGGTCTAACACATTCATGTTAGAAACATGTAAGTGATTCTTATATTAATCATAGTCACCATTATTTGACATTTTTGTCACCCCCACAAAAACAATATATATTATTGGCTACATATATATCTAAAATACTTACAATATATAAACTATATACTATGCATCTTTGGTCTCTCAAGTTTGAACCTAACAAGTTTAGTAACCAGAAGGGAAAAGTTAGGAACCTAACGACTTAAACTCATACCCATCTCTTTTTGGAAACCAATCATGATTACTACAAGACCTAAGCTAGTAGTTTCCTTTGATGTTTTATTATACTTTATGTTGTGTCTACTATATAATTAAGGTCTACGTATTATAGTCTTGTGTCCCTTCGAACATATAAAACTAGATCAAGGTGAAAACGTTACTAGAATTATAATGTAGTTCTCTCGTAGTCTCGTGGACTAAGTATCTAGAGTAATGAAGATTTAATATGTTTAATAATCTAAGTTTATAAATATTTTATCTCTTTTAAAATACATTATAAAATTTTCATAACATCAGAAACGAAAAATCGATACAATTTTTTAGTTGTGTATACTACATAACATTAATACTATATAATACACATGTTGTTCTAGAACAAGAAACGTGGCATTTCACATGACTCCTGCTAACAAAAATTAAAAGCTTGGTTTTAAATTTACTTCACGTAAATTCATGTTGAATCTTATTGTTACTTACGTTCTTCGTGAGTGGTCCTGAAAGAGACGAAGCATGATTCATGTCTCTCTGGCTAATTTCGGCTTAATTAAGGGAGATTAATCATTTTCGTAAATCTTAATTAAGTGTTGATTTAAACAAAGGGTAAAGTTCATGATTATTTAGAGATTTTTTTTTTAAAATATTGATTAAAGAGTAGGTGAAATTGATAAAATGTGGTCCAAATTCTCATCTCACATTAAATAATCGAGTGGTCACAAAACTTTCAGGCTACATATATATCATATAACTATTTTTTTATTTGATGGTTATTCACCATAGAGTAAACAAGACATCCAAAAATGAAATCACATTTATAAACTTCTCTACAAATAAATGATGATGAATAATAGTTTTCTGCAAAGTAGTAATAATGATGAATAAAAGAAACTATTTATAAATTCTGAAAACATTGAAAATTGAGTTTATAGAAATGGAGGAAATTAAGAAGGAGACGTCGTAGCGTCGGCCTTTTCAAAGCATATACCTTTGTAGCCAGGGGACCAATCTATAACTCTATATTAATATTTGTATAAATCTTTCTTTTCATCTAAGATTTCAAATTTGAATTGAAACATCGAATGCAAAAAAGACTTTCCTAGATATATCAAAACTTTTGAGAAAAAATTATAAATATTTATATTAGGGCAAGGACCACTTATTATAAATAGAGTTAACCTAATTACACTAATTTGCATTTGCATTACACTTGCTCCTTTTAATGTCTACTTGCTTCTTTGCTCTATTCTATCCACCGTCACTCAATATGCAAGACGATTAATATTTTGGATGAAATTGATTGGTTTGTCAATAGACAGATTTATAAAAAAATTCTATGGTTCACAGATTTTACGAATTATCATGAGTTATATGAGTGTTGATGTAGAATCGCCTAATTTCGTTGGTTATGCAAAAAAGAAATTTCTTAGATGGATTGTTTCATAATGTTAATAATTACTCATATGTTCTATGAAAACAAAAATACAAAATTGATAAAATGGTTTAAGTGGTTGTTCGAGTAAGATGTGCATGTGGTAAATGAGCTAGGGTTTCTATATTTTTATGTATAAATACATTTTTTGTAATATAATATATAAATACTTAAATGTAGTACATGATATTTTTTGGACGGACGTGACATTCATGTTAATCAAATCTAGTATATATCATCTGTTACAAGCCGTGACCATATTATGGCAGAGGAAAAATGAAAGCAAAATAACAAAAGAGAAAGCAAAAAAAAAAATTATTGTTTGATTGTATATAGATTCGATAAGTCACAATCAAAGAAGGTGGTGGTGAAATAAAAGGCAAAACATTTTTATTTCATAATAACAAATAAAAAAAATTGGAAAATAGATGGTGTAACAATGGAGACAACATGATCCAACTGTCATATGCCCCCAGGGTCTAGGACTCTTCTCTTTTGATTATAAATTTTAAACTAGTTTTATTTTAAGAATTATAATATCTTCTTACCTTTGGGTCTTGAAAAGTTTCATATATGTAGATATATATAAATTATAATATCTTCTTACCTTTGGTATCTAATTCCGAATTGCTTTTACTTTGATAGCAAAAGCTTTATATATCTAGTTGAGAACATTGATTTTATCTATATTATTCTCGGAATTAGTATTGCATAGTACTTTTTATTGACTTTAGTTTGAATATTTAATCTCATTGTATGCAAATTTAGACAAAGGATTTTCGTTTCATGAAAGTTTTATTATATATATATCAAAGCTTTTTATCAAAAAAGTTTCATGAAACTAAAATCCTAATATATATCAAAAGCAATACATATATTAATATATATGGTGTGTTTGTGTCTATGTGTCTACATGCATTGCACATATCACAATATAAGACATCTCAATATATAAATATAATTATGGAGTTGGATTGATCCGGATAATTGCTAATTACTATAAGATTAGTAAAATGCAAATGTCTATATATGTGTGACATTTGCTAAAATGGTTGAATATTCTACATTTATTCATCTTTGTTTGACTAGAAAATTTGATGACTAAAAGTCAAAAAAATTAAGTAATTGCAATCTAAATTCAAGTAATTGTAGTGTAGTATAACTATAGACTTGGATATGGAATATTCGGTTACACATGAAAGATGTAATGAGTAGGAGGAAGAAGAAGAAGGTGGTCCAATCAAATAAAGACGATAGATAAACATCAAAGAGAAACTTCATTGTCCCTTCACAAATCTTATCTTTGGTTTTTTTTTAGGTTTAGTCGCTTTCCCTCTACTTCCACCAACACAATACTAAAACATTTTGTAATCAATATATAAACATTTACTTAAAAATTATATTTACTCAACAAATTACTATATAAGCTATCTATTCTTTTTTTATTTTTTCGCTGAGTTGATAACGAACTTTACGCTAGGGAAAACCGACATGGAACTAAAGTGCTTACATATATAGATAAAGAACCGTTTAGTCTTGTTTTTTTTGCAAAACTATCAACAATGTCGGTCCTGAACTAAAGTCCATGAAGCAAAAGTTTTAGACGAAGTTTTTATATTAGATTTCGAGGGCATCAAGTACAAAATATAACTAGTGGCATAGTGGTGTGTTGTTGTTTATGACTTGACACTCCAGATTCGGATCCTAATTAGCGAAGTCATCTAACTCGGCAGCATAAGAGGTCATATATGATGAGATGTTTCTATAGACTAGGCTTTTGGATAATAAATATAAGCCCACTTAAAGCCCATTAGTGGTATGTGACCTTGTTTTTAAATCGTAATGGGCCTTAATGGGCTTTGTTTATGGATGATTTACGTGGCACTTTCTGGTGAGTTTTTTTTTATCGCATGATAATTAGAGTTGGTCCCACTGATTGTGCCAGGTCAAAGTGTGATGTGGTTTGGTTTTAATTCTTTGTTTTGTCGGATTAATATACTACCGTACCAAAAGATATTTTTAGATTATTATTATAGCGATAACTATTCATTTTAAAAGATTATAATATTTGTATCCGTCACATAAAAAAAAAATCAGGATGAAAATTCCTTATTGGTTACTGTCAAATTTCAATACATCCGCATCTAAGATTTATTTTGACATTAAAACAACGTGATAATATAAAAAATAAATATATTTTTGAGATTTATCGTTGAAACTAACCTAAATATTATAAATTATTACTTTGAGTTGCTAAAATCTATCAACTCAAAATAATAACAGAATTAGGCTTTTGACATACACAATGCACAAAATGAAAGATTTATAAATTATGACATGAAATATGATTTTTAAATTACAAAATAGCAATCGAATTTATTTTATATATGGGATGATGATTTATATATTTATAATTAACTAACAATATAAAGTAGTATTAATTTTATTTATTTAACTTTTAAAACGTAAATAATGTTTTTTTGTTAAAGTAAACATAATATATTTTTTTAATTAAAATCTTTATTACTTTGATAATTTTATACGAGTCATTATCTATTTTTTCAAAACATGGGATATCGTACTTAATTATTTTGCTTATAATTATCAATCATACACAAAATTTGATAAATTTGATAACAAATTTTCGTAAAGTAATAATTGAATATGATTATCATAAAAAAAAACATGAGTATTAAAAAATAAAAGGTAATATTCTGAGATATTTCCTAGGTCCTTTCCTCGTGGAAATTGGATCCAATACGTCAAATTTTTATATTTTTTTTGTGAAGGTTTCTTCTTCACGAGTACAAGTAAGAAACAACACTTTGCTCATAAGCTAAAAACCAAATCTCTCTCATCAATCTCCCACACACAAAAACAAAACAAAAAGTTATAAAAAATAAAGTTGATTGCTTTACTGTGTAATATATAAATCAATCTTTCTCCTTCCGTTAATAAAAAAAAAACTGTTTCTTGTTCCAAATCCTTCACAAAAAAAAAATTGAATCTTTCTTCGTTTCTGTGTTGTCGGAATAGTTAGAAACAACAATGGAGGTTGATTCAAGTAAAGATCCGAAAGTTTAAACGGGTCAAAAAAAAACCCGAAATGGACCCGACACGACGACGACGACTTGTGGGTGACTATGAACTCGGCTCGAGAATCGGGTCTGGTTCTTTCGCTGTGGTGTGGTTAGCCAAACATCGATCTTCTGATTTAGAAGTCGCCATCAAAGAGATTGATAAGAAACTTCTTAGCCCTAAAGTCAGAGATAATCTTCTCAAAGAGATTTCGATTCTCAGTACTATTGATCATCCTAATATCATCCGATTCTATGAAGCCATCGAGGTTCGTTTTTTGAATTTCTTCTTAATACCCTTTTGAGTTTTCGGTGATTCGATGTTGAAAGTTTGGATTTTTCTTTCTGGGTTTGTGATTTTGATTAGACTGGAGATAGGATCTTTCTTGTGTTGGAGTATTGTAGTGGTGGTGATCTTGCTGGTTATATCAATCTCCATGGGAAAGTTTCTGAAGCTGTTGCTAAGCATTTTATGAAGCAATTAGGTAACAAAATTTTATCTGATTTTGCAATTTGTTGATGTTTGAAACATTGAATCTTCTTCGTTGTGGTGTATTGTAGCTTTAGGATTGAAAGTACTTCAAGAGAAGCATTGTATTCATCGAGATTTAAAGCCTCAGGTAACTTGAAGATCTCTTAGATTTTGTAGTTTGATGGATATGATATGAAGAGTCTAGTCATGGTTCTGTTTTTTTTCGCCTTTCGGAATCTTCAGAATTTGCTTTTATCGTCGAAAGAAGTAACTCCGTTGCTAAAGATTGGAGATTTTGGGTTTGCAAGGTAATGGTTACGTCTCAATTTTCTCCGTAAATGTGTTCCTTTTTTATGGAGAGGTCTTAGTTTGGTGTGTTATGTTGTATATAGGTCTGTAACACCGGAGGACATGGCAGAAACATTTTGCGGTTCTCCATTGTATATGGCTCCAGAAATTATCCGGAACCAAAAGTATGATGCAAAGGTGAAGAAGTTACATAAGTTTTTTTTTGAGAAACGATTGTAAGTCTTTCTTTTTCGTCTCATTTTCTCCGTGTGATGGATTTTTCAGGCTGACTTATGGAGTGCTGGTGCGATTTTGTTTCAACTTGTTACGGGGAAACCACCTTTTGATGGGACTAATCACATTCAGGTTCGTCGGCTTAAGACTATTGAGTAGCCTCTTGAACTTCTAGTGAACTTATGCTTTGGGGTTTTGATCTTTTCAGCTTTTTCATAACATTGTGAGAGACACTGAGCTCAAATTTCCTGAAGATGCTTTGAATGAGATTCATCCAGATTGTGTTGATCTTTGCAAAAGTCTTCTCCGCCGAAACCCAAGTACTGTTAGAGGATCCTTTCTTTGTCTACTTGTCTTTATGAATCACAACTCACTCATGGAAAAATCCGGTCATTTGACTGCAGTTGAACGCTTGACATTCCACGAGTTTTTCAATCACAAGTTCCTTCGAGAGCCAAGGTAATGTCTGATAAAGTTTTATGTCTAAACCAGTGACTGCCTTCAGCATAAGTTTCTAAACTATATCATACGAAACGTTGTAGACAAATGCCAAATGTCCAGCATTCTACTACCACTACCGGAAAATCAGTGTTGCCCTCTTCACACCAGATCGGCTCTGACCGTTTCAAATCAAGTGCGGAGAATGTCTATAAACATGGAAGTTCCTCTAGTGCCTCAAACACTCACATTGTAATGCCACACGTCTCTTTCGAGAATAATAGAAAAGACCTCGAAGGACAGTGCTCAACAAATCAGTTTGGAGGTTGGATTTGTTGTCTGATTTTTGTATGCAACTTTGTTGCTTTTTTTTATAAGCTGATTCACTCAAAATCTATTGCCGTTTCATTTTGCAGTTGTTGATTCACTTGAGCTCATAGAGAGAGAGTATGTTCTTGTAAACCGTCCTTCTGCATCGCTGGAAGGTTCATCAGATTGTTTCGACACATCGTTGCAAGATTCCGGGTTTCCTAATCTGTTACCGAGGAACAAAAAAGTTTCATCTAGCTCACTTGAATCACAGAGACCATTATCCGATGGATCAGGTCCAAGACCAGCAAGTGGAACATATCTTTTAACAGAAGTACAACGGTCAACCATCGTTCATCCTCCAACTAAGCTTCAACTCTTGCATCAGTATGCGCAAGCACTTACAGAACTAGAACGCGAGATGGTAACTTCAACTCCTAATTTTTCGGTTTCGAATGATAACATCAGAGCTTCTAACACCATTGCTTACAGGGCAATGCAGGACAAGTAAAGGAGTCTTTTGCTGTTACGCTCGTTGTTTTAGCTATCTGGACAAAAGCTTTACAGATATGCGATTCTTGGATGATATCTGTCGGAGAAGACAGAGCGAACCCAGCAGATCCAACCACAGCTCCCGAGACTCCGGTTCCAGATTTAAATTCACCTGGACCAGCTAAAGCTTGGGTGACACAAGAGTTTATCACCGCGTTTAACCAAGCCGAGAATTCATCAACTCAACTAAACGAAACAAGCGGTTAGTACTCACATCGATCTATTTACTATTATGTTTGTTTCTTTGCAATCACCTGAATACATCTCCTTCGTTTTCATCACAGCTGCTACTCATATGCCCGACGCAATGGAAACAATATACGAAAAGGCGTTAGCATATGGCAAGAGTGGTGGGGTAAGCAAAAGTCTGAAACTTTTGGTGAAAAGCTTCCACCTTTGGCTTACCCTTTTGTCGTAAACTTCTCTTTCGCGGTTCTTTTTTGCAGGCGGAAGAGTATTTGAACAACAAGGAAAGTGCAGCAACATTATACAAGAAAGCAATTCTTCTACTCTCCTTTATAATTGAAGAAGCAATGACTCTATCTTTAAACCCTCCTTTCTCATTAACACATGATGATAAGAAGCGGATTCTCTACTACATCTCTAACTTGCAGCATCGTCGGTCTCATCTTTAGCGAAAACCGGCCTCGCGCACCACATTGTACATAAAGAAACTTTCCCTTGGCTCTAGTTTGAGTCAAGTTTTATATAACATTTGGGGCTTTTTATTCAAAGGTTCTCTCTACTTAAAATTCAAAACAGTTACTCTATATTTTCATGATGTTGTGTCCATAAAAGTAGCCCTCCCCCATTGTATATACTGCAATATCAAAAGCTTTAAAGTGCAAAGAGATGTTGTGCTACTAGGGGAACCAAATGCTATCCGGAAAAGTGATACCGAACCCAACCCGAAAAAATGTCTAAATACTATAGAACGAATACACGGACGAATATTTAAAATATCTGATATCCGAATGAATACTCGAAATGTTCGATTATCCTATCACATTTAATTCTTTTAGGATATTTTTAGATATTTTGAAGTATTTTTGAATACTTTTTCGATTTAGAGTTTTTTCATATTTTGTTATTTTAGTGTGTATTAATATAGCTTAATGTTTTTAGAATTGGTTTGGGTATTTTGGAACCAAAACTGACCCCAACCCGAACAAAAAAATATCTCATTGCGTCTAACCTCTAGAATCAAATATCCGTTACCCAAACTGAGCCTAACCAAAAGTCGAACGGATATCCGAATGTCTATCCTAATTGCTACTTTTAACTTTTTGAAATATTGGGCTTAGTCACAGGCCCATATAACTATGTAACAATCTTAGTACAATATGGTTACTTTCCCTGAACAAGTCTTTATGATTTAGATATAACACATGAGATAAAAGTCAACCCTTTAGAGAGACAAAAGAGTAGACATGATTTGATGATGAAAAATATCATAAAGATGAATAAGGTCAAACATTTTGATTAGACTGTTGGAACCAAAACTCATAATGCACCCAAAAGCTTAAGAAACGTGATTGAATCATTTCATAACACATACAAACAAAACATAATTTTAAAATATCGACAAGTCTCGATCCATATCCAAAGGAGAGGATCTAATTGTTGAATGTTATATGTATTAATCTAATCGTTGGATATCGAAAATTTGATGCGCCACGTTGGTTATCTCATCGGCTGATTCTAAGTTACAATCATCTTCCATCTGTTTCAGTGAGATTGAAAATGATCAAAAAAGATTGAACATTTTCATTAAAGTTTGGTTTTTTAAGTGTTGGGTTACTGTAAATTATAGTTTTTTAATTAAAAAATGTGAAGTAGATTATTAGGTACCTTGAGGTTGAAGGAATAAGAAACAGAGGAATGAGACAAAGATGAGATATTGAGATGAAGAACAGTGAGACGAAGCTTCTCTAATGAAATGATTCCTTTGAGAAGTTGTCCTTGTTTCTTCTGACATTCAACTTTAAGGCTTACGTGGGTTTGTATCACACTAGCTTCGATTTTTGGTATGGGTTCTTCGTGAATCGTCGTTGTCGCCCACAAGTTGTTCGACGAAATGCCTGAGAGATGATTGTTATTACTTTGTTGAGTTCTCTTTTGTGATTCAAGAGATTGTATGATTTGCTCGAGGACCTTCACGTAGTTGATCGCTCCTCCTACTATAGATGCTTGATCTACCTGCAAGTGAAGATAACTTTTCTTAAGAGAGTTTTGAAGCTAAAAGGTTGAGACTTTGAGGTATTTTCTTTGTGTTCTTTATTACTCGTTGGATGTAGGAAGATGGTAGAAGAGAACGTAGAGAGTTGATATGCTCGTTCATTTGTCGTCGTCGATTTCGTTCAACCGCAATGTGGTTCATTCTTTGATTCTCAATCTCTTCAATGTTTTTAGCTGGTTTTGTTTTCCTCCTCTTTCTCTTTTCTCTAGTCATTTCTTGAGGCAACAAGGAGCTGATTTTGCGCATTCTTCGCGATTTTGCAGTGCGTGGCGATGAGGAAGAAGAAGGGTTCATTTTGTTTTCTCTGCTAAAAGGCGATTCTTGGCTTGAAATCGGGTTCTGGTGAAACCGGTTGGTCTCGGCTTGGACCGGTGAAAGATAGTTTTCGAGTTCCCAAGGCTCTTTTAGGTTCTGAAAAGACAATAAAGCTAGAAAGTTTGGTTCTTTGATTGACAAAAACGGCGAAGTGTCTTCTTCTTCTACTTCACTTTGCAGCATCTTTAGTAATGGAACTTTGTCTTGCAAGTTTTCTTCCTTAAATGCAAAGCTTTTAGCTTCTGCCGTATTCGCTTTTCGATCCAAAAACTGCAAGAAAAAACAGAGGAATGTGATTATCTGGCGAGGCGAATGAAAGAAGGTGTAATTTGATTCTACTAATGGTTTTTGTTTTGGTGCATAAAGAAACAAAACTAGAAGGGAAAATGGAATGTTTTGAAAACAAATTTGATTGAAGAATTGTTATTGTTTTTCTATAAAACAAACAACAAAAAGCATTGAATGCAAAAGCATTTGAGACTCAATTAAGAAAAAAGAGTAAATGATTTTAGAAGAGAAGAAAGTGAAAGCTTCCTAAAAAATTAAGCAAAAGTTTATTACATACAAAAGGGTTGATATGTCCTTGAAACCTCTCCATTAGAGAGCTCTTGTTTTGTAATGTTATTATATATATTATAAAATGATGTGTAAGTAAAACAATAAATGCAAAGAAGCAGAAGAGGAAATTTTCATGTACTCTTCTGATTATGAAGCTTTGCTAGAGTTGTAACTGTTAGCTTTATATAGAACAATGAGTCTTTTAGTAAAGCTAATGAGTAGAGATGAAACAGAGGAACTGTAAAAATACAGAGAGGGTAAAGAAAAGAAGAAGTTAGATTTGTTTGGTACCGTAAAGAGTTGGTGAGGCTGAGCACAGAGCAGAGCATAGAGAGAGAGAGAGAGAGAGAGAGAGAGATTATTGGTGAAGAAAGTTTTGTCTTGAAGTAGAGACAGAAACTTTGTGGGGACATTCTAAAATTAACACAGAAGAAGAAGGTAAAAAAGGGACAAGACATGGGTAAGAGAGAGCTTCTTATTGGGTTTGTGTCATCTTTCTCATAATGTCTCAATCATCCTTTCTTCACTATACACCCATACCATAAGATCATCATCATCATTATCATCTTATTCAAACCATTTAAGAGCTTAACTTTATATACAGAAACTATGTTGCCTCCATCATTTGCTAATCATTATAAAACCATTTAAGAGCTTAACTATTATTAGAGGTTTAAAGTGTGATTCATTTTTGTAACCAATATACATATCTTGATTTTAGCTACCTACCCGACCTTTACTATTACAGGTATACTTCGGATAATGATTTTGGATACATGTACTATTCGTATCCGACCCTTGCCGGTAATGCACACCCCTAACTTGATTATGTGCTAATCATTATAAACCAATTAAGAGCTTAACTAATATTATGAGTTTAAAGTGTGAGTCATTTTCTTGATTTTGTAACTAACATACATATCTTGATTTTAACTACCCGACTCGATTTTCACCTACCATTATCCGACCTTTACTATTGCAGATATGCTTCGGGTAATGATTTTGGATACCTATATTATCCATACCCGACCCTTACCTGACCCCTTACCGGTAATGCACCTATTGATTACAACCAAAGATTTTGACTCTATATAGATATTATAACACTATTATCTTAGTGCCTTGGCTTCTACGGCATTAAATAGTGTTTTGTCCTATAAAATATCCCAAAAACTTGTGTAAAAAAATCTCAAATCCTAGTGGGTTAATTCATATCTTATCTCACAAAATGCAATAACATAATAATCAACCATTTTGTATAGTTAACAAAGACCTTAGAAACCTTATCAACAAAATTAAAAAAAACTCCAAAGAAAAAGCTTATCAGATTATGTACTGTGTGTATATGGTTGCTTCTGTCACACACGAGCTATGGTTACTTTCTCTTATGACAAAACGTGTCCCACACTCTCTTTGAATACGTATGCTAAAGATTAAACCCTAAAGATTTCAGATTCTTCTTTAGTAACATAAGCACTAAAGACCTAAAGTTATGTCCTTTTAGTTACCCTTTTCAAGACAGAACAAAAACGAAAAAGCTTGTTCATAACACAATAGCATATGTCACACACACACAATGTAACGTAGAGCACACGAGAAAGCAGAAAAAGATTGAGATTTGATCATGAAAACGACACAAAAACCAAAGAAATTGAACTGCTCTTGTCTCTTGAGCATTGTTTTGTTGTTTTAACGTTCGATTTGTATGGTAACGTGACTGATACGGTACTCTTTCCAAATGTAATCAATCACTTTGTTAAGAACCAAAGTATCATCAGCTTCTTGTTTGATCTTGACATGACAAGAAAACAGAGCTTTTCCAACGGTTATTGCCCAAACATGAAGCTCATGAATAGCTATAACTTCTTCAATCTCCATTAATCCTTTTTCGAGTTTCCTTGCATCTATCTCTCTTGGTGTGCTTTCCATTAGAACTTCAAGTATGCTTCGAAGCATCTTGATCGTTGTCCCTAGAACAATAACCGAAAATACTAACGTGCAGATCAAGTCAATTACTTTCCATTTAGGGTTATACCAAATCATACCACCTCCTATCATTACTCCAATGCTTTGAAGTAAATCACCAAGAACATGAAGATAAGCTCCTTGCACGTTAATGTTCCTCCTCTCCTTCGGTTTCTCAAGCAGTTGCTCTGCATTATTCTCATGATTATGACCATGATCATGGCCATGACAATGACTATGACCATGTCCATGATCATGTCCAAGAACAACAATCATTATGATGTTTACAACAACCCCAAAAGCAGCTACAAGAACCATAAAGAAACCATCAACATCATCATTAGTCTCTTGAATGAGTCTAGTGATAGCTTCATAAACCAAGATCCCAGTGAGTAACCAAATGAGTTGGATTGAGATAAGAGCACCCAAAATCTCAATCCTAAAGAAACCATAACTTTGTCGCGGAGTTGCTTCCCAAGAAGAAGCCCACAAAGAGAGCATAGAGATAGCAAAAGCAGCAACATCACTAAGCAAATGAGCTGCGTCGGTTAGTACAGCCAAACTATTAGCCTTAATGCCACCAACAACTTCTATACTCATGAACATAAGACATAACACCGCAACAGAACAAAGCTTTCGCATTGAAGCAGAACGTTCCTTAGCATCACTTGAAGTTGTTGAAAACCCACAAGATGTTTCTCCACATACATTACTTCTTCTTGACTCCATCTACAAAAAAAAAAACAAAATGTTAAAAACTTTATATCTATATGGAATATATACACATTTCTATGGATACAACATTATATACCAAATATAGTAGAGATTCAATTCAAGAATGAAGTTTAGTGTTTGAGAGATGAAGGAGATTTATAAAGGTTGATAAAGGACATGCATCCCACAACTAAGCAAAACAAATATTTACTAATAACATACGAAGAAAGTATAGAGATTATATATTAGTTGTTCATTAAGACCCATGAATTAATGATAATGACAACATATTGATACCATAACATTGAGTCCAAAACGTTAATCATGTAGTATAACATGCCTAGAATCATTATTTAAGTTAGACTTGATGTAGAAATGACGAAATGTAAACCACATAAGATTCTGAGTTAGACTAGTTCTTGATATCACACAAACAGTGAAAAGAATCTTGAAAAAAAAAATTGTTAGTCAACTTTGCCAAAAAAAAAGCCAGCTTAATTCTCCTTGGATAATTTATCAACTAAATTGTTTATTTTATACATTTGAGATGATTTAATACATTTTGAAAAATCAATTATGGGGGAAAACCAAAAAAAAAATTAATGTTATAAATTTGGCTTAAAAAATAAAAATAAAATAATTGGATTTGAATTATTCTATTTAAGTTTTTAAACTAAATAACTGCAATTAATGTTAAAGTGTCTTAAGTTAACATCTTGTCGTAAAGACAAGACAAGACATAGACATTTGAACGTTGTGAGAAACGGTAACATTACAAAAAAATCTATAAAAGCTCTTCTTAATCTCTTTTTTGTTATAAACTCACACTCTCTCGAAACTCTTTAGTTCTTGGTTTACGTAATCTAAACTCTTCGTCTTCCTCTCTCTCACACTCTACCTCATGAAACATCTTTATCTCTTTCTTCTTGAGCTTTCTTGAAGGTTAGATTCTCATTATCACGTCTTTACAAGATTGGTTTTCTTTAGTCATCAAGTGTTTTGAATCTTTATCTTTATATTTTAGGGGTAAAGAGATGAAGAAGGTACAAGTACGAGATCGTTAATTACCACTCACCAAGGCACATTCTATACTATCTCAACGTTCAAGACTCCTTCTAAGAGACGGTATGGATTCAAAAACTTATAGCTTTCATGCTTATGCTTGTGTAGTTGTAGCTAGGACACTATGTTCGCGTTTTGAAGTTATCATTTTGATTCTTGTGGTTGATACTTAGTGCTTTTCTTGATGTGGTTGTAAAGAAAGTAGAGGATTCGTTTGTGAGAGTTTTGATATTTGGTAACTCTAGAAACATCTTTGTAATTGAATCAAAGGGGTAAACAAAAAAAATAACTTGTGTTGCTTTAATTTGATGCATTTTGTTTAGTAGTAAACACATGCTTGTGAATGCGAAAATGTTATATTTGGTGACATATTTAACCTTGATATATTATTTCAGGGAAGCGTTACGTTGATGATATGTATGCGACTATGAGACTTGTCATGATTTGAAACGAAAACGATAAAACTCAGATAAGTAATTTATCATTTCTTACAAGTTTTTTTTAATGACTTTTCTACGGGATATTGGAAGATTTTAAGCGCTTAAGTAATTAAATTATTTGATAAATACGAATTAAGTAGTTAAATTTTCTGATTTTAAATATGTCTATTTTAGAATTCACGGGCTATATTTATCTCACTTAAAATACGTTAAGTGTTAAATAGCGTAATTGTTTAAACTAACCGAATGTGGTATCCTGTCTTTTGATCGTTAGAGGTATGCATGTTCAATTTGTTTTGCATTTGCAAATTTAGCCTTAAAGTGTTTTTAAGTGTGGATAGCGTAATTGTTTAAAACTAACCGAACATGGTATCCTGTCTTTTAGATCGTTAGAGGTACACACGTTTAATTTGTTTTACGATTGCGAATTTAGCCATAAAGCTTCTTTGAGTGTGGATAGCATAGTTGTTGAGACTAACCGGACATGGTATCCTGTCTTTAGATCGTTAGAGATACACATGTTCAATTTGTTTTACACTTGCGAATCCACAATTAAAGATTCTTTAAACGTGAATTCTAAAGTATGTGTATTTGAAAATTTAGGAAGTTTCAATTACTTAATTTTTATTTTTTCAAATAACTTAATTATGTAAGTAAGCTTAAAATCTTCCACTATACTTGTAGATTCTCATAAACTAAATTTGTATAGAAATTAAATTATCTTATTTTAACATTGATTTATTATTTCAGGAAACGTTGATGATGCGCATGCCATGATTATAAACTGAAACAATAAAACTCAGATAAGTAATTTTTCATTTTTTAGTTATTTTTATATGCCTTTTCTATTAGACTTTATAACAAATTTAAGCTTATGCTAAAAGCCTACTAATGTATTTTAACATTGATTTATTATTGCAGAGAGACGTTGATGGCATGCGACCAATAGACTTGCCATGATTAGAAACCGAAACAACAAAACTCATATAATGTGGCTATTGTAAGATTCTAAGCCTAAGTAATTAAATTATTTAAATACAAATTAAGTAAACAAAGTTTTCTCGCTTAAAATACCTTAAGTGTTATAAAGCATGATTGTTTAAAATAACCGAATGTGATATTGGTATGCATGTTCAATTTGTTTAGCATTTGTAAATTTAACCATACAATTTCTTTAAGTGTGGATAGCACAATTTTTCATCGGATATGGTTTTTTGTCATTAGATTATTTTTAAATAGTTAGAGGCACATGTTTAATTTGTTTTACATTTAAAAATCCATATTTAAAGATGCTTTAAACGTGAATTCTAAATTACTTAATTTTTATTTTGTGAAATAACTTATTTATATCATGCTAAAAATCGTCCACTCCAGTAAAAATTTGTTTATTATTAAATTACTTAATAAGATAAAAAATTAAATATTTAAAATTTTTTGAGTAATACATACTTTAAAATTAATGGACTTTAAAATCCTCGCTTAAAAAACTCAAGTGTTAAAAATAGCATAATTGTAAAAACTAAAATCAAACATCTTTTGGGTAAAAACAGTGGCCGTTACATAATCAACTCGGCTTTATAGTTAAGAGTGCCGTCAGAGAAAAAACTAAAATGATTGGGTCTATGCCACGGTCATTGACCTTGATTGCAAATAATTAAATAAAAATTAAAGAGACGAAAAACGTTTACATTATCATTTTTATATAAATCTATCAATAGAAAATTACAAAATAATAGAGAAGAACTTTAATTAAATTTTATACTTATTGAAGTAATAATAAACCAACCTTGTTTTACTTATCGAAAAAAAATATTAATCTTGTTTAAATAAAAGACCAAAAACAAAATATTTAAAGTGATCTAATTATAAAATCTCTTTACAAGAAAAGTGATAGAAGAATCTCCATCTTACGAGGAACTTTAATAAATCTTATACTTATCGAAGTAAACCAACTTTTTACTTATCGGGGAAAAAATATTAACCTTGTTTTAACAAAAGACCAAAAAAAGAAAACATTTAAAATGATCTAATTATCAAAAATCTCTTTACAACAAAGGTGATCGAAAAAACACTTGGTGTATATAGAAAAAAACAAAAGCAATTTTTTAATATGAAACAAATATTTTAAATGATCTCAACAAAAGAGATCAAACTCTATACACTGGTTTATGTTATGATTATGATTAAATCGGTTATGTTTTTGTATATAAGGCGAACGTTGTAACAAACTTTTAAATCAATGAGTGTGTTATAAAACCTTTAATTAAATAATAAAGTATTGAAATTTACTTTATTATCTTTGAACGTGTAACATTAACACATTTTTTTGTATAACGAAACCCTCTAACATATACGATGTTGATATAGAAAAAATACTACCTAAACTTTTAAACATTGTCCAAATACACACACACACACATATTATTGATCGAATTATTCCTCTTTGATGGAACTCAAGCTTCTCGACACCAAGTAGTTTCCACACCTTAGAGACAAAACATCATCACCGGAGCCAAGAACACTCATCGGTAAGCCACCTTCTATACATTCTTTAAGTATCAAGAAACCAATCTTATTGCCATCACGACGTGCCAAACACAAAAGCTCTTCCAATTTATCTCTTCTCATCTTCACTTTAATCCTCAAACAAACCTTCTTCTCTCCGGCCACCACCGTGTCTCCTCCTCCTCCTCTTCCTCCGTCGCCATAAGCCGGATGCACTGCACTACTTCTCCTTAAGAAATTGCCCATTTCTTGGTCTTTCTTTTTATAGAGTTAGTTGATACGTGTATTGCTTGTTCATATATATATATATAGGAGATATAGTTTGAGATTGTATATATAAGTGTGGACCATTTGTTTTCTTTTTTAGTTCACATTGGTTTCGGTTTTTAAGGCTTTGGTATTTTTGGTTTTATTAATGTATATATAGAATAACAATTTCCGGTTTGGCTTTATTTGGATTATTTTTATCATTTTTTTTGTTGTTTTCTCAACCGAAGATTTTATAAAAAGATACAAATAGCTAATAAAAAAACATTATTAGCTTCAATTTAAAAAAGATTTTGATTGTATTTCGGTTCGGTTTTAAAATAAAATTATTTCCACCGACCAAGCTCAACGTAAAAATTATTCAAATTAAAGAGAGGTATTAGTTTCGAGGTGTGTTGAGAAAGGTAAAAGCGAATGTTTTATCTGATTTGACTCCGTTCTGGAGCATTTAGGGGTCTACGAACTCTGAATCTTTTGATCAATTTTCTTTTTTCCAAATTCGTGATTATAGATATGTATGTACACACGAGATAGAAGTTGAGTGAGGATGTGAACTTACGATGCATGGGACATGCAAGGTTATTAGACGAAACTATCTAAAGAATGGCTATTGAAAAATACTTAAAAATGTGGTTTGTTATGGATCACGGTATGAGCTTACGTGTAAGTAAAGTAAAGTAGGTCATAAACATAACGCAGGGTGTGTTTCACGCGTCAACTATATCTTAAAGTACGGCCTCTATCTCCGGGATTTGCTTATCTTCGCCTCTAATTATAATATTAATCCCATCTATTTCTCGTTTTATTAGAGAATTTTAAACAAAAAAATATTACATGTAAACCTTCCCGTTTTTTTTTCTATTTAGGTTTTATTTATTTATTTTTTAAAAAGTTATTAGAGATTCCCTTTTTGCATAGCTCATATTTTTATCTTTTCACAATCTTATATGGGTAAAAAGTTCCTATAACATAGAATAACACAAATATTTCAAAATTGAATCACTACATAACATAAGTGGACATTTAATCACCTTTTTGTCACTTATTGGATCGGCTATTGTCAAGTGTCGATCTATAACCAAATAACTCTACTAGACGTGACAATACAACTTAATGGAGTTAACTTGGTGAGTATGGTCGATCCATAGTTAAACAATCTTGCTACACGTGACAATACAACTTAATGGAGTTAACTATGGGGAGTATGGTCGATCCATAGGTAAATAATCTTATTTACAAGGGACAATACGATTTAGTGGAATCGAATTCATGTGAGTATGATCACAAAAGTGGACCATTAAGACATTTCAACATACATTTAATCACTTACTTAAAACACTTCTCAATTTTGCATAGTTTATTAAAGAAGGCAATGTCCTTATATGTATTCATGACCATAATTTCCTAAAATAGAGCTGTCCTAAAAAATTGAATCAAAGCCATGCATGGAGTATATTTAACAAAACAAAAAGTCATAATGTAGTTTAGGTTTTGACCCATTATAAGTAATTCCACTTGATTAGAAGTCCAGCCCATTATGTAATGTTGCCTCATGTATACAATATTTAACGATGTTTAGGATATTTTAGTTGATTAGGATAAATTACGATATATGAGGATAAAACTGCGGTTTTGTCAATATATTTAACCGATTTTAATTTGAATCAAATTCACTACGTACCAAAATTGTACCAAAGAATGAATGTGGTTTTAACATTTTGATATTACATTTTCTCACTACAAGATAAATATTTTCATTTGAATTACCTTCATGTGTAATAAAATACAATTTCACTTGGTTTGTTAATCTTAATTTTGGTTGGTATAAATTTTTTTGCATCCATACATTTTCATTTCTGAAACACATAAACTATAGTATTGGCCATTACTCGTTAGGACCCATAAAATTAATAATGACATGCCAAGAAATTGTTGGTACGTAATTGAGTGCACCGAAAGGTCTATGTTAATGATTTGTCTTTCCACAACTTTTATTTCTTCTTCTTCCTTTAATTATGTATAAAACAAGAAGACAAAAATGTTATTTATAGTCGAAGGACACGAGTCCACAAGTTATTTAGATAATAAAATAATCAATTAGAGCAAAAACAAGATGTAGTGTTATAATATTTGGTCCATATTTTATTTTTGGTCATAAAAGGGAGAAGTTTGGTCCATAGAGTTAACACACGTGAACGTTCCATTTTATAATTTTCTAATATTACTCGTCGTGTGCTTATTTTTTTAAGAATTTGGCATCAGCAAAAAGTGAATTATTAAAATAATTTCCCAATATTTGTATAGTTTTATGCATAAAATTTGCTATTTTATTAATCGTATATAATTTCATATATCAAAGATAATTAAATCATAATCCTTTATCTATGTCGGCCATTCTTCTACGGTTTTACCTTTTAACCTCAGTAACCCAATCACTACACCCACTGATCTATTATTACCTTTCTAAAGAGAAAATGTATAATTATTATCTTCCAAATTTTTTTATATAACTTTTCTTCATTTTTTCTAATATTTTGTAAGTCTATATTGCCGATTACTCTACAAAAGAGACCATATTACTAATTGATTTTAAACAAACAAAAAAAGTAAAATCGTAACATGAATATTCTAATGAAGTGATAGTCCGATGGTAAAGATTGGTTCGGCATGATACGTAAACTTGTCAATCATGAGTTAATTCGTTCTATGAAGTGAGTTGCTATTGTTTGAGGATGAAATAATGTTTTAGACCTCATTAGAAAATGCAGAACTATATTAGTGGTATGTAATATTGCCCTGAGAGATTAGTTGGGTCTGGTCAGAAAATCCCGATTATTAAAAAGAAAATTATAGTATGAAAATATTGTAGTCTGGTGGTTGAATCTCCAGAATCAATCTTCAGACATCAGGGTTCGACCTTCCTTCACCACAGAGGTTTAGTAATATGCTACCGAAACGACCTGTTGGAGTCCGTTTATTGACAAGAAAAAAAGAACTAAAATAGCAAGCACCGGATCTTCGTTCCTTTTTAACAAAGAAAAGGTGGTGGACCATCCACAATTATGTTATTTGACGTCCAAAAGTTTTATACCTCACCTTTTCACAAGAAAACTTTCATCCTAAACCTTTCTTTGTCTAGGTTTTCTTCATATTCCATAATTTAATTATATACATAATAAACGTTACATATTGTCTTATTGTTATAGTATCAAGAAAATGGGTAATTGTGTATGCAAAGGAAGTGGTGGTTCAAGAAAATTATTTGATAAAAATGATTTGTTAATAAGAGTTGTGACTCCAAACGGCGGCGTAATGGAGCTTCATCCTCCAATCTTCGCCGACTTTATCACTAATGAGTTTCCCGGCCACGTCATCCACGACACCTTAAGCTTCCGCCACTCATCTCCGCCGCTTCTCCACGGTGAAGAGCTCTTGCCCGGTAACATTTACTACCTCCTTCCTATTTCTTCCGCAGCCGGTTCAACCGCTCAACAACATTCCTCCGACCAGCTAGCAACTCCTTACCGGATGTCTTTCGGGAAAACGCCGGTGAAGGCGGCTGCGAATGGCGGCCGCGGAGGTGGTTGTGGAATGTGGAAAGTGAGGCTTGTGATAAGTCCGGAGCAGTTGGCGGAGATTCTTGCGGAGGATGTGGAAACGGAAGCGCTTGTGGAAAGTGTGAGGACGGTGGCTAAGTGCGGCGGTGGTAACAACGGCGGAGGTAACTCCAGGGCGAGGTCAGACCAGTTAAGCGTTTGCAGTAGTTTCAAAGGTCATTAAGGTAAAATTGCGAATATGTTTTAGTGTTTATGTAACCTTAACAAAAATAATTGTCTATGTAACTTTTGTATGTCTTAATTTATTTTGTGGTTTAAAACGTTTAAATTTTGTTGATTTTTGCGTTCGTTAGAGTGATTGTAGTTTAATAAACTTAGAAATATTTCAAAAATTATAGACTACATCTCACATGAAACAATTAGTTTTATGAAATCTACGTTATGTAATTAAATCTTTTTATCCGATGCTATTTTAAGAACATGATTAATGCGAGTCTTTTAAGACGGAGTTCTTATGATCGGTTAAGAGACGGTTTTTTAGTTTTTAACTAAAAAAACTAAGAACCGTCTCTTAAATAGAACTTTAAGAGACGGTTCTTAGTTTTTTTAGTTAAAAACTAAAAAACCGTCTCTTAACCGACCTTAAAAACCCTACTCTTAGAAACCTGCATTAATCATGCTCGGATAAAAGCCTAGGAGAGCAAAGAGAGAGAGAGTTTGTTCACTCGGATATTTAAAGAACTTTTTGTTGGGCCTATGTCGGGTTTTGTAAGATTATATTGAAATGAGAGTAATTATCTAACGATTTTTAGCTTAATATCAACTTAAATTAGTGTATAAATTGTTTAATTTCAGGCCCAATGATCCATATTATGAAGAAAACACCATTTCCATATTTTATGCAAATGATGCATTCCATCTAATCATTTGGTCATAAAAGATATTTTACAGGTAATTAGATTCCATGTCTATGCAATTAGCCAACTAGTATAATACGCTAACGATAATGATTACATAATTACAATATTTTATGTGTTGCAAATTTTAATTTAATTGTGCGTAGGCCTCCACAATGTTCACATCTATTTGAAAAGAGTTGACACATGGTTCAGGTTTAAGATTAATAATTGATGACATTTAATTTATTTTATCATGAAACCATGTACGTACCTTTCTCTCATGCATGCAAATTATTTAAATATTTGATAAGTTCGTCATGAGATACCAAAGAGTGGAAGAACACAAATATTAAACGACAAAGATTTTATTAAAAATCTAACAAATGATTCGATTTTTTAGCTGTCGTAGATGCATCAACAACCAGCAATCTTGGAATGTATTAACATTTTCTTACTATAAAATACATTAAATCCTATAAAAAACTATATATAAATGGAAACATTAAAGAATAAACAGAAAAAAAAACGTATCCTATTGAAACTCTTTGGAGTTAACTAAAATCGATGCAAGGCCGAAAATTTTATATTTTATCTTGATGTAAATGCAAAGAGTTTGCTCTAAACCTCAAAGCTCTTCATGGTTTGTAAAACCCATTTTTTATAATTTTTATTTTGGCTTTAACTTGTAGTTTTCTATCACTTATCAAAGACTCTTACAAGTCTATCTCATAACTATTATGAATAAATTTGATTTACTTAGAAATAGTCAAAGATTTCAAACAACAAGAACGAACATAATGTTTCAAGAAACACGTGCCAATAACAAACCGTTTGTTATTGTAGTATGTATATAATGCCCTATAGATTATTGTGTTTGATTATGATCATACTTCTTACATAATATACCAACCATGTTATTAGTGATATCGACATGTACAAAAGTTACCAACCAAATCGCGTATAACATCTTCTTTTTCTTGTACATTATTTAAGGATGACATATCCTCTAACATTATTACTCAATTTTTGTGACTAATTATGATGAATTTGTTTAATTTTTCAAAACTACTTTCACCACCAAGTATGTTCGCTAGATACCGACAGAGATTTTACTTATACTATGACCAAAAATATACTTATCTTTTGTGTAAATTTAATTTTTTAAAAAGTTAGCTAGTTTGTAAAAATTTCCTCTATCTAGATGACGGCACATGCGTACAAATTATGATATCACGAATAAACACAAAGTATTCGGGGAAAACAACTAATAATTCATTTTTAATAGAAAAAAATAACTTATTAGAAAGAGAACAAAAAGTGAGAGCAAAGAGACACGTGCATTTTCCTCATGCATGATTATTGTCAAAAATGTACGCACACACGCATATATATAGATAGATACATTGGTAATAACCTCGTTCAATCTTCTTCTTCTTCTTCTACCTTTAACAATGAACATATTAGTAAACGGACGGTCACAAGTGCCTCCTGGCTTTAGGTTTCACCCGACCGAGGAAGAGCTCTTGCAGTACTACCTCCGCAAGAAAATTTCTGACATCAAGATCGATCTTGATGTCATTCGTGATGTTGATCTTAATAAGCTTGAGCCTTGGGATATTCAAGGTTCATCATTTCTTTTTTACTTGTCTTTTTTGTTTTAACTTTGATATGAGTAGATTGAATACATATACGTATCCTGATTCTATCTAGATAAACATTATTGGGATACAACTCAAGTCCTACATCGTAAAATATTAGAAGAGAATGTCTAATATATAAGTAATGTCCAACTCTACTTAGTATGAGATATTTTCTGGGAATGAGCCCGATAAGAAATCCGTCTGGATTTGTCAATTAGTCTCAAAACGGACAATATCATACTAATGAGGAGAACTGGACATGAGACTTAAGATAGACCCAACACATTATAGTAATAAAATTACAAGTCTATTGGTCCATCAAAATTCATCAACCGTAACCTAACTCTTGTTTGTTATGTAGAGATGTGTAAGATTGGGACAACGCCACAAAACGATTGGTACTTCTTTAGCCATAAGGACAAGAAGTATCCCACGGGGACTAGAACTAACCGAGCAACTACGGCCGGATTTTGGAAAGCAACGGGACGTGACAAGATCATATGTAGCAATGGCAATAGGATCGGTATGCGAAAAACACTTGTCTTCTACAAAGGTCGAGCTCCTCACGGTCAAAAATCCAATTGGATCATGCATGAATATAGACTCGAAGAGAATGTTACAATCTCCTCCTCAAAACATGATGAGGATGATGACGTCTCTCTAGAAATGTGTGACGTAGGATGGGTGGTATGTCGTATTTTCATGAAGAAGAGTCTTTGCAAAACCATTAGTAGTAGCTCGACAAGATCGGTAAAAACGTCGTCGTTTAGCGAGAAGATCATTGAGCAATTTCTTGAAGTTATGGGGCAATCCTGTAAAGAAGAGATAATTTGCGACCCTTTCTTGAAACTCCCTAACCTCGACGACCAAGTCAACGGTTGCCACGTCAGTAAAATGTTTGACCCCAACTTAGTCACTAGCTGGGCCGCTTTGGATCGGCTCATTGGGCCCAACTCATACTCAATCTCAACCGTCGAGGAGATCCAACGATCACCGTACGATGAACTAAACCATTCCGGTTATTACAATACCGGTTTACCGTCGAACTATTATATACCAGATATGAAGATATGGAACAATGATGTCATCTCCAACCCATTGTATCAAGTGTCGAATATTAGTGAATAATGGGCATAAAAGAGAGTGTGTAAATTACCTATTAGTCGATAACAAAAAAAAATTGTGTAGATATTTGTAATAGTTAATGTCTTTGAAATAATAAGAAATTGTAAATCTTTGAAATAATAAAAAAAGAAAAAAATGCTAAAGACTCTTGGGATAGATATCGAGAAAAATAGTTTTTCTTTTGTAATAAAAGCAAAAAAGTTTTTTTTTCAACCAAGCAGAAAAGTATGTTTATAAAAATATATTTAGGAGTATATACTTGTGATGTATTTTTCCAAAATTATTTAAGATGCTAAGCAATAATGCGCCACGGTGTAAAGAAGAAAATAAATGTAATTACATAATGTAATAAAGATTTAATACTATTAATTAATTAATTTCACATCAAATCCTAGAGGTAGCTAGAAAGACAGACACTGAAACCGAAATTTAAAAAAGAAAACGAGGTCAAAGTCTTCGTTAATAAAGCACATAGTAACTTGTAAAAAAGAGAAAAAAAACAAAGTCAGAAAGACAAAATGTAAAAACCATTGTAATTTGTGTAATCACTATAGTGAAAAAGATAATTTTTGGAAAACAAAAAGCAAATTATCTTTTTGACTTTTGAAGTCTTTCTTTTGGATTGTTATTGATATTTAACATTCATATCCTCTTATTTAAATTAATTAGCTATTTCCTATTAAGATCCATCGAATATTCAAGAAAACATTCCCTCGTTAAACACTTTTACATATCCTATCACTTTGTATTTTTCACATTTTTTCATAAGATTTATGAAATGAAGAGTGTTTCACTTTCACTTTTACACTTGGACAAAACGTGCAACAAAGTAGTAGTAAATTCTGTCATCTCATAACATAAATGTTGATTTTTGGTCTGAGGTTACTTGATTCATATAGACCTTAACGTGAGAACATGTTAATCTCGACTTAAATGTTAATATTTATCACTCACACAATTAACATTCAAGTTGATAAATATTAGGATAATATAGCAATATCTACTGACTTTGAAGTCTATATATATGTAGGATGATTATATTTACACCATCGTGACATTTTTAAAGATAAGCAAAACGTTTAAAAAAACCCCATGGAGTTTCTTGTTCTTCCATGCTTTGAATTATCTGCACAAGGCAAAGTAATAATATTAGAGTGGAAATAAAAAAATATCATAATCATTTAAAGAAGAAAAAGATGAATAATATTTGGAGTAAATATATACTTATTACATAATTTTGAAGTAGCCATTATTGGTGTGACGAAACCCTACTAAGCTAGTAAGTAGTTGTGTACTAATTAACAAGATGTACAAATGTTCTATTGAAAGATTCAGATCTAGCTTTGAATCTAGTAGATCTGGTTTCAGAATTTATAAAAAAAAACATGACGTATCTAAAAACTAAATCACATTCATCATTAATCATGACTATGAATAGATCTATTATCTAAATGCAACTTCGTACTGACATAGACACTTTAAAAACAAATCATTACAAAATCATAACTAAAAAAAAGTTAGTAATGATGATATACTTTTTTGTTTTGCGCACGAGTTTGGTTCCTTCATCATTACAGCCAATCTGTTTAACAAACAAGACACAAACTGAAACTAGTTAGAAGAACTTGAACACAAACACTAAAGATTGAACCTTATCTACATTGAATGGATCTAAAGATTGAAACCCTAGTTGAAAATATAGAAAACAAGAGACATTTTTTTGTATAATTAGGATTGAGAAGGAGTAAATAATTGAGGGGAATGAAGCCTGGTCCGACGACACTAAAACCCTAATCAATCATAAGATCTTACAAAACATGATTGTATTAGAATGAGAGTCCTCGAGCCAGACAACATTCCCCTCAAAAGAAAGATCCTTCTTTAAAATCCTTTTCTTCTTTCATAAAGAGACTTTTTTCGATTAGGGTTTTTTCTAAAGATCTCTCTCTCTCTCTATGTTCATCCCCCATTAGATCCGGCTGAGATCAAGGAAGAGAGAGAGAGAGAGATGAATGTGGAGATGATGAAGGGAATGATGAGAGGGATAAGTAAAGAAGAGAGGTTTTTAATGAAAGAGAAGGACACAACAAGAGAGTAAGTAAGTGGAGAGAATGGCCAAAGCTATACAAGACAAAATCAACATGGGCTCTGTGTTTATGGGTCCTATTACATATGTCTCTTCTCTTTTATTTTTTTTTGCTCAAGAGTGTAAAAATATTTCAAGTTTCAAGATTTTTCAACGTTGGATTTACTTTTTGAGACATGTCAATGAATTTCTCATTTTTTGCCATGTTATTTTACTCGTTAAAGCAAAAGAAAAAAACACATATAGTCCATAGACTCAACCCCTGATTTTTCCTTGAACTTTGTTTCAGATTTCTATTTTATTTGTTTAGCTTTTGTGAAGATTTGACCAAATCAAAGAGGAAAAAAAATAAAGGAAGACTACAATCAGTGACCTTTGAAAAGGATACAAAAGAAAGTGTGAAAATAAAGAGAGACGATCAAATCATAAGATTAAAAATACTATAATTATAATATTAGCAGTAGTAATACATTTATCAAAAAAATAAATATTAGTAGTAATATAATAGATGAAAAAATGGAAACTGGAATCAAAAAGCTAAAAGAGAGTTGTCTATAAAAGTTAGTCAGAGGAGTGGTTGAGTCTTTTGATCTGCCCAATATTACCATTCTTCATTTATTGTCTACAACTTTTTCCCATTTTCTTTCTCATTTCTTGTTTCAAAAATAAAATTTCCCATTATTTCTTTTAATTCTTTGTTCCATTCAATCTTTGTTTTAATATAGATGTATATATATTTATTTATATGCATTTTTCTTATAAAAGTAAATTAAATTATCTTGAAGGTACAAAAACTTTAAAATAATTAATTATCATGCCTTTAAGATAGTTTAATATACCTAAAATGTTATAGAATCTAACTTCTTAGTTAAAAACAAAAGCCACATCATGTTAATGGAAAATTTATTAATCCGTATGTACTAACTATAAACTTCAATTCACTTAAAACAAAACCGAGATTAAACTAGGACTTTGTGTTGTGTTATATGCATGGGTTCAACATTTTTCTTCAAACATAGTGCATTATATAAGTACTCAGAATCATTACATAGTTTTTTCCCTTCAAGTTTCATCGGCATAAAGAGATGTAACAATGGAAAAATGATCTTTCCAAGTATGTTGACATGTATGGCATAAGAGAATGACGAAGAGAAAAGAGTATTAAATAAAGAGCAAAAGGAAAGAGTGAGTACAAATTTAGCATTTATTCTTTCTTCTATATTTTGGTAGGGATCAACACATGGATTTTGAAAAAAATTCAAAAAATATAACAATTTTGTTTTAGTTTCATTGTTCACTTTCATATGATAAAAGTCAAAGAGGTTTGGAACCTTTGTTGTCTCCGTTTTTTTAGATAATAGAGATTTTATATCGGTCACTCCACTTATTTATGCCGTATATGAAGTTTTAAGAAATTAATTGATAAAAAAGAGAAATGGTGGCCATGTACCATGAAAGAAAGTGTAGAATACATTAATATATATGTAGAATGTGGTTATAAATTTTTAAAAAACACTAAAGTGTATAAACTTTAATTTATAGAGCATTTACCAAAAAACTTTATATTTTCGTAGGGATTAACTTGCTGATTTTGAGAAAAATTCAAAAAAAAATGACAATCTTGTTTTAAAGCATAATTGCTTCGTTCACTTATATAGGATGATGGTCAAAGAGGTTTGAAACCTTTGTTGTCTCCGTATCTTTATATAATAGAGATTTTATATCGGTTACTCCACTTATTTAAGTCGTATGTGAAGTTTTAAGAAATTAATTGATAAAAATAGAAACGGTGCCCATGTACCATAAAAGAAAGTTTAGAATACATTAATATATATTTAGAATGTGGTTAGAAATTTTTAAAAAACACTAAAGTGTAAAAACTTCAGTTTATAGAAAATTTACCAAAAAGCTCTATATTTTCGTAAGGGTTAAGTCACTGATTTTAATAAAAATTCAAAAAAATGAAAATCTTGTTTTAATACATAATTGCATCGTTCACCTACATAGGATGATGGTCAACGAGGTTTGGAACCTTTGTTGTCTACGTTTTTCTAGATAATAAAGATTTTATAGTGTTAGTCCACTTATTTAGGCCGTATGTGAAGTTTTAAAAATTAATTGTTGTAAAAATAGAAACGATGCCCATTTACCATGAAAGAAAGTTTAGCATACATTAATATAAATGTAGAATATGGTTAGAAATTTTTAAACAACACTAAAGTGTATAAACTTCATTATTTAGAGCATTTACAAAAAAACTCTATATTTTCGTAGGGGTTTGAGAAAAATTCAAAAAAATGACAATCTTGTTTTAAAGCATAGTTGCATCGTTCACTTACATAGGATGATAATCAAAGAGGTTTGGAACCTTTGATGTCTCCGTTTCTTTAGATAATAGAGATTTTATATCTGTTACTCCACTTATTTAGGCCGTATGTGAGGTTTTAAGAAATTAATTGATACAAAAATAAAACCGATGCCCATGTACCATGAAAGAAAGTTTAGAATACATTAATATATATGTAGAATGTGGTTAGAAATATTTAAAAAACACTAAAGTGTATCAATTTGCGTTTATAGAGTTTATAGAGCATTAACCAAAAAATTCTATATTTTCGTAAGGGATAAGCCACTGATTTTGAGAAAAATTCAAAAAAAGTGAAAATCTTCATTTAATGCATAATTGTATCGTTCACCTACATAGGATGATGGTCAAAGAGGTTTGGAACATTTGTTATCTCCGTTTCTTTAGATAATAGATATTTTATATCGGTCTCTCCATTTATTTAGGTCGTTTATGAAGTTTTAAGAAATTAATTGATAAAAAATAGAAATGGTGGTCATGTACCATGAGAGAAAGTTTAGAATACGTTAATCTATATGTAGAATGTGGTTAGAAATTTTTAAAAAACACTAAAGTGTATAAACTTCAATTTATAGAGCATTTACCAAAAAACTCTATATTTTCGTCGGGAGTCACTGATTTTGAGAAAAATTCAAAAAAACTGAAAATCTTGTTTTAATG
>OVAN01000278.1:0-68913 GCA_900406275.1 Anastatica hierochuntica | reverse complement strand
TTGCTTTCATTTCTAGATTACTAAGAAAACCCAAATAAAATACAACCTTTCCTATTTGCTTAGATTAGGCTTGAATGTGCATTCCCAATGCTTAAATCAAACTAGCTAAGTTTGCTCCTTGTGGTTCGACCCCAAAATACTACAATGACATATCCATGCACTTGCGGATGGTGTGATTGTTAGGAAATGGGCTTATAAATTTTAAAGCTTCGTTGCCTGTTCTTTTTGTCGCGCAACAACCGCTACCATCTCCGTCGAGTATACCCTGGTGCCACGGCCCTTCAGACGGCCCTCTCCCATACTCGGCAATGCCGTCCCCATTAGCAGCCGTGCACTCGTTTCGGAGAGACCTCTCCCTCTCAAAATCGGGAGGCAACTCATACTGGGCAAAGTTATCCATAGTCGGTTCAAGCTCCCCTTTTGAAATCATGTCGTTCTAAGTATGACTATTGTAGTACGTGACCATGTTACGAACACCCTGCAGGGAGAAGTAACCCCAATGGAACGGTCTGCCTCGGAGAATGTCCCTGGCGGTGCAAATGTCTATCGGATGCGGAGGATGGGGATCCAATTCTACAAAACAAAAAAATCATCAGATATCGACAAACGAGAAGAAAGCGGCCGGAGTATCAAAAGCGATACCCATAGGACCCCAATTACGTAGAAAAGAAGAAATTTATTCGCTCTCGACCGAAGTGCTATCCAAATAGACAAAGAAGTATCATTTTCTCGATTTTTGGAAATTGGATGCAAACGATTGGATCACCGCCATGTTTACCCTCGGTTTGAGGCAATAATGTAGCGATTTACTCGCGGCCGACAGAGTTAAAAGAGCCAATAGATAATCGAAGCTTAAGTTCATCCCTCACTCGCAACCCAAAACCAAGAGTCCAACGAGGTGTTGGAGACCGATGGGCGAGAGCTGACTGATCGATAAACCGTAATGATCCAAAAACTGGACTATGACTCCCGGAATGGGAAACAACAATCGGCAAAGCAATAAATGCGCCTCGTAGCACGTAAAGAAACCATGAGGTGGAGAATTAGCATCCTCTCCGGCATCTGCGACTCGGCAAAAATCTCGGATCATGGCAAGGAAGGAGTTTCGACACTCGCTTGGCCTACGGGCGTCCTTTTTGAATTTCGGTCTCGGCGGACACCACGATTCGGCCGGTGGAGCTACAATACCACCCGTAATCTGCCAGTATTCCCTCACCTAGCCAGGATTGATGGAGTGCGGCACGAACTCGACTTTCGATACAACCTCGCCGTCCGGAACTTGTAAACTCTTGGGTCAAAATTCGACGACAAGGTACCCTCAGATAGTAGATTATTTTTAGCCATGGCAAAAAAGAATGAAAAGAAATGGAAAGGACAAGGATCTTGTTTTTACCTTAAGCAAATTTTTGTGATGAGAAATTGAAAGGTTTGAATAGTTAGCTCTCTTACTTATAGAAAGAAAAGTTTACTATTCATCCTCGAACTTTTTTTAGCCATCAATTTCGCCTAACTTGCCTAACATGCCTTTAAAGTTCGCAAGAACATTTCAACGATTCTTGCAAACTGGGGGGCTAACTGTTTTGGTCAAAAACGGTTACGACGAAATCGATGCCTAAAAGAGTAACGGAAGAATCATCTCTCTCTCGAAAATGAAAATCGCGAAAGGATTAACAATTCTGAGGCTCTTTACATTATGTCAATCTCCTCTCGACCATGTGTCGAAGATAGCAATCCATAAGCGAACGCTTCGTAAAGTCCAGTAACTTGCGGGAAACTAAATACAAGAATAACAAAATCAACGTCCGAGACCTCCGAGAGATCTCGGTAAACAAGTTTTGGAGCAAGAAGAAGTCACCGTAAACGACGGTAAACCGCATCACTTTGAAAACATGATCAACAAGAACAACAACAAGTCTGGATGCCCATTGGACGCTTTCTTGATTGGCTTCTCCTTCGAATATCGGTTCAAGCGTTTCTTGTTTCGTCTCGATCGGAATCTCCGTTGAAGTTTCGCGGTAATAACCGTAAAGACATAAACCTTTCGTAAAAACTTCGTATCGATCGTATGAGACGATAATGGTTAGCTCGAAAACTGAAATTGTCATAACCATATGTTCAATCTTATCATTTCGTAAAACCATCACCGTATAGTAGTACGAAGAACGATTTCTCCAAAAGAAATCGTAAAAATTGCTTTGCCGCTAAATTGCCCATGAAGACCCAAAATGCGACAAAAGTCCACTTACGATTTCAGAATGAGAACCGGCCCAATTTCTTCAACGATCTACCCAAGGTTCACGAAGGATAAAAGGAAAATACAATAAAGTCAAGGTCTGAAGATAAATATGGAAAATTCGTAAGAATATGGAATATTCCCGAAAAATAGAATATTTCCGCGGAAGGGTATGCACGAATCTAGAGCGAAAAAGCAAACGGATTTAACCTATGAAGGCATATAAAAGGAGGGCTAAGGAGAAGAATGGGGGAGACAGAGAAATTTCATCACCACCAAACATTTAGAGAGTTACGGTTTTACTTTCGTTTTTCGTTTGTGAGCTACGAGTCAACTAGGTTTACGAGTTTATGATGTTAGATCTAGGGTTCTCACCGACAGTTCTTGTGGCCACGGCTTTACACCAGTTGTAAATGCTTAAAAACGAATTCGAAATAAGATCTCTTTTACTCTACTTCATTACGATTTCTGCTTACTTTCGATTTACGATTTCGTTTTACTTTAACTTCGTTATCTACGAATCCTGTTTACTTTTACTTTGCAATCTCTTTACATTTAATTCATCTTCTGTTTTCATCACGTTCTAATCTCTCGTTGATTGGTCTAGCTAAAATCCAGGACCTCAGGGAAATTTGGGGTTTCCTGACTTTCCTTCGATATCGTAAATCGACAGTGCGAATTTCGGTTCCCACAGTGGTGGCCGAGGAGGATCTCGTAGATGAGGAGGACATGGTACGATGACACGTCTGGTTAGTCGTGGTCGAGGACAGATCGAAACAACTCATGTTACCAACTCAAATCCCTCAATGTTCCCAGATTTGTTTCAAGAACAGTGGAAAGCTCTTTCTAAGCTCAATCAAGAGAAGACTATTGATTCCGACAAATTGTCCGGTAAGACGATATATGGTGATATTATACCAAAAACGAGTGCCTCTCATCATATGATAGTTTGTCTTTCGGTGTTCCGGGACAATGAGAACACACCTCTGGTTTTTGTTGTTTCGCAAATGGTGGGTGCACCATATCCCTTATTAAAGGGTCTCTTTATATCGCTGAAAAGATATCTTTGTCAGGAGTGTTGTTTGTTCCCATCATGAATGGTACTTTAGTTCAGTTATGAAGTTATTAAAGCAAATCAAGTGTGTCGTCATGTTCAATGACACTTTTGTGTTTTGCAGGATCATTCTACAAAGATTTTGATTGGAGTCAGTGAAGAACATGATGGGGTATATTATTTTACGGATGTCAAAGCAGAAATGAGACATAAAGCAGATCCAATTCTAATTTGACCTTTTGGCATCAACGACTAGGATCATGCACTTTCAGTGCATTCGTCTTTGTCTTTTATTTATGGTGTTTCTAAATCTGTTTGCTCTTCATCCTATGACATGCGCTTTAAAGCAAAACATACTAGAGAGGTATTCTGGGAAAGTTTTATAAAAACTACAAATTGCTTTTCTTTAATTCATTGTGATGTCTGGAAAACCTACTGTGTCAAAGCCACAAATGAATTTGTCTACTTTCTCACCATAGTTTAGGATTATTCACGAGCTCTATGGACATATTTGCTCCTTGAAAAATCGGAAATAAGCACCATACTATGTAATTTTGTTGCGTATGTACATAAACAATTTGATAAACATGTAAAAATTGTCTGTAGTGATAATGAAACAAAATTTATGTGTTTGTCATCCTTTTTTCGTGACCAAGGCATCGTAAAACAGACATCATGTGGAATCATTCCTCAAAAAAGTTGTCGTTTTATAGGAAACATAGGCATATCCTCAACGTTGCTCGGGTCTTGCTATTTTAAGCTTCTCTTTCTACTTGTTTTTGGGGTGAGGCAGTTCTAACGACCGTCTACATCATAAACAAGACTTTGGCTAATGTTCTTAATGGTCTTTCACCATATGAAGTTTTACATGGAGAAAAGCCTTCTTACGATCATTTAAACGTGTTTGGCTGTGCATGTTCACACATCATGCTGCAAGAGACAAGGAAACATTTGGTGAACATATTCGATTATGTATTTTTTTGGCTATCCTATGCGGAAGAAAGGATGGCAGGTTAATGAAATAGAGCAGCGAGAAATTTTTATCTCCTGGGATGTTGTTTCCCAAGGAACAATATTTCCTTTTAGTGGTACATATACACGAGAAGCACCTAGCTTGCTTTCTTCATCTCTGACAATTAATGATGATTGGTTGTTACAGCCATCTTCTCTAAATAGGGGAGTCACGAGAATGAGGTTCCATCGACATCACATATTCTTCGTCTAGGCGATAAAACTTCACCTGGTCTAACCTTAACTGACTCCTCTGTTGCAATCCTCATGTCCACCTATTTCTTCACATGCGTTGTCACCAGAGTCTTCATCCGCATAAAAATCCAAAGCTTTGGTTGAGTCTCAGCACTGCACCTTCTCTCATCTCAACCATTGATCCAACCGAGTATGTCATTACTTCTGCCCCGAAACCACTAGGCAGAAGACATCACGAACGTCAAGATTCGATCAAGATGCACGATTATTTAACCTACAATACGGTCTGATTTGAAGAACTCATTCACGTCTCACCTGACACTATATCTCAATCTTCGATGGTCCAAGGTACGTCTCTGTATCTTCTCACATATTATATCTCTGATGAACATTTTTTGGCATATCATAGAGCATACTTTGCTACTCTCACATCCATGCTTGAGCCAAAGAACTTCAAAGATGTCGTACAATAAAAAATTTGGCGCGATACTATATCCACAAAACTGGGAGCTCTTGAGATCATGAATACATGGAATATAACATATTTATTGCTGGAAAAAACAACAATAGGAAGTCAATGGGTATTCAAAACAAAGGATAACACGAATGGGTCAATAGAATTGTATAAAGCTCGCTTGGTGGTTTAAGAAAATAATCAGGTCGAAGGAGAAGATTATGGTGTAATGTTTGCCCTATTAGTAAGAATGACAATGGTACGTACTTTGCTTCGTCATGTAGCTGGTAACAACAGGGAAGTATACTAAATGGACGTCAATAAAACATTTTTATGTGAAGACCTCAATGAAGAAGTCTATATGAAGCTTCTTCCAGGTTTTCGACATAAGTTTCCAGGAGAAGTATGTAGCTTGAAGAAGTCCTTGTACATTAAGAAGCAAGCTCCTCGTTGTTGATTCAAAAGGTTATCCGACGTGTTTCTAGGGATTGGATTTGTTTAGTCCTACAATGACAACTCCTTTTTTTCCTTTTCTCGAAATTTTCTGAAGCTTCGAATACTTCTTTATGTGGATGATATATTGATCACGGGTAATGATAGTCATGTGCTACGACGATTTAAGGAATACTTGGGTTCATGCTTTTCTATGAAGGATCTTGACAAACTTAAGTATTTCCTCAACGTTGAAGTAAGTGTAGAAAAGATGGTTTATACTTGCCTCAGCGTAAATATGTCTTGGACATCATTGCTGATTGTGGATTTCTTGGGTTGCGTCCTATTCATACACCACTCGACAAAATCATAAACTTGCTCTTGATGATGGTTCGTCGCTGCTTGATGATCTCACAAAGTACCACTAACTAATGAGCTGACTCTTTAACCTCACCATTAATCAACCAGAGTTATGTTATTTTTTTGCGTATTGTCGAGATTAATTTTGACACCTCGTGAAGTACACTAGGATGCCGCCTTGAGGGTAGTTTGGTTCTTGAAAGGATCACCAGGTGTGAGAATCCTGTTAAGTTTGGATTCTGATCTGACTCTCACAGTATATTATGATTAAGACTGGGCCTCTTGCCCATTGACACGACGATCATTGATTGATTTTTTTGTTCTTGTAAGAGGCTCACCGATCTCTTGGAAGACTAAAAAACAAGATATTGTTTCTCATTCTTCTGCCGAACCCGAGTATCGTGCTATCGCAGCAGCACTTCAGGAAGTGAAATGGCTTCAAAAACTTTTAAATGGATTAGATATCGACAAGTCTGGTAATGCTCGCTTCTTCTGTGACAGTAAGGCAACTATATACATTTGATGTTAATCAGGTTTTCCATGAGCGTACAAAACATAGCGAAAATGGTTTTCATGTAGTATGAGATGTGGTTCGTTAATCAGGATTATTCATATTTTGTATGCATTTCTTTGCATTTTATAACGGAAAGGATCTTACCAAGAAAGAGAGGACTTTCAAACTTGATTCTTGGTGGAAATGAAGTGAACAACAAGCATTAATCAAGGAAAAATGAAGAAGAATCAAAGTAAATAAAAGGGGATGGAGATGAATCAAAAAAGCAAAAGGAAATGAAGAAGGATCAAAATGGCGTGGATGTTGATTCAAAGATTTATGAAAAGAAGCAAAAAAGAGAAGAATCATTTTGAATCAGCATATGGTAGGCCTTGCAAAGAAAATGCAAAAAGATGTTGCTGCCCAAAGTGAGCAGTTGTCGACATCAGGTCGATAGTAGCCCACTTTTGGGCAATAACAGCCCACTTTGACGGGATATATTGCTTTTAGGGCACCTTCTCTTCCCCCTTCCCTGTAAATACTCTCTTAGCTACCAAGAACACTTATGCTATATAAGCTCTTGTTTTTAGTTTATTGCTCATGTTTTTAAGTGATTTAAATATTTGTAAACATTTTTGTGCTTGAATCTCTTTGAATCATTTATGTGTTTCTCCTCTCTTTGAATCATTGTTCTTCATTTGTTCTCCATCAAAGTTTCTCCCTTTATCCAAGGATAGAATGAACTTAGATCTTAGATCTCTATGGTTTAGATGTTCTTAATGCTAGATCTAGGATAAAAACTTGATATTGATATGTATGTATTTCACGCCTGAGAGGTGTTCGATTAAATGTCTAGGAGAACCTAAAGCATGCTAAAATTAACTTAGCCAATGAGAATTGATTGCTAGGGAGTTTAGTGACTTTGTGGACATGTTCTTAATGATTCTTAATTGATTTATCATTTGCAAAAAGTGAGTGTTGAATGAATGTAATCAATATGGAAATGAACTATTGTCATGAGAGTATATTAGGCTAGTAATGATTCTTTGGTTGTGAGACTTGTTCTTTTGATTGACTCCTTTGTTGTTAGTTAGCCACTTGATTACCCTTTCTCAATTGCCAATCAAAGTTCCATTTCTCCATCATCTTAAGTCTTGTTTAGTGTGTTTAGGCTTTGTTGCATTTTCTTTACTATCTTTGTGCCGCCACTTTATCCCCCTTCTTATTTGCTTAGCTTAGGAGATTTTGTGTATTCCTAGTGTTTGAGTCTCTAGTTCTCGTGAGTTCGAACCCTAAATACTACAATCGACGTAGCCGTATACTTGCGGTTAGAGGAGATTGTTAATGATTAAGGTTTATAAATATAAAAATTGAAATTGAGTTAATCACTAGCGAAATCTAGCCTCAACAAGTTTGTGGCGTCGTTGCCAGGGAAATAAGTACATTCTCATTCGGATTTCAATCTTTCTTTAGACTACGCTTTCTTTTTATGTTTTGTTTATTTTTGTTTGGACACTAACTTTCTTCCAAGTGTTTGTTCTATTTGCAAGGTAAATCACAAAGAAGAAAGGAGATGTCTTCTTACATAGATTCAAAGTTGAAGCTTATGTTGGAAGAACAAGAAAGAGAGGTAATTTCAAACCCCATAGCTACCATGGATCTTATAAGTCATCCACCTCAAGGGAATATCAACCACAAGGGTATTATGCTCCAAGGAATTCACATGAATATGGTGAGAGGTACCATCCTAGAAATGAACCTTACAATATTCAAGAACCTCATTCTCCCAAAGCTTCAATGATTGAAGAGAGCTACAACTGCTTTAGGCTTTGGTACAATCGCAAAAGGAGTTCAAGAATGAGATGCATGAAAGATTTGATAGGATGGACGCCATTAATCATCAACCATTTAGGGACTATGCCTATAGAAGTCAATATGGAAAGGGTAAGAGATTCAATTCTTTGAAAGTGGAATGTGAAAATCAAAAGAGTCATTCTTCCCAAGTCTCAAAGGAAGATGATAACCACAACTTGCTTAAGTAGTTGTTGGAAGGACAAGAAAGGGGAAGGATTGAGATAGAAATATGCTTCGATTCCATTCGTATCAAGATAGAAGATGTGGCCAAAAATTTTGGTTCTCAAATGGAAGATAAAGTGAAACATGTGGAGGAAACCAACATAAGGACTATACAAAGGGTTGAAGAGAAAGAAGAAAGGAGTCTCTCTCTTGACAAAACTGAAGAATTCGAAGAAAATACAATTGTTATTGAGGAGAGTTTTGAAGAGGAAGAACAAAGCAAGGATGGACTCCTAATTGAGGCTGAAGAAGCTATTATGGAGTATGAATCACAACTTGGATGCACGGTAGATAAAGATGTTGTGATAAGATATGATGATGAAGTCAAGACCATTTGCTTCTCAAGTTATTCACTCAACAACATCAACGAAGTAGTAGGCACGATTGGGAAGAACCTTGAAAACCCTTTGGAGAATGTGTTGGTAACCGAGATTAAAAAGGAAAAAGAGGAGATTTTCATTGATAATAATGAAACCTCAACCAAAGAAGAATCTACACTAGATGATATTTAAGAAGAAGAAGAGAACATGAATGAATTTGAAGACCTTTTTGGATATCCTAGTGTGAAAGCTATGAATGCAAAGTTTGAGGAAGAAGCATGAAAAGAATGGAGTCTCCTAACCAAAGAAGAATCACATGTGATCTCCATGGCCAAGAAAGAAGTCAATAAGGAACACTCTAAGGAGAAACGAAAAGAGAACATTGAGGAACCACAACAAAGGTTTTAAGAAGAAAAATCTCCAATGAACAAGCCTTTTGACAAAGACTTTGGCTTCATCTCCACCAAAAAAGTGAGCATAGATGATCCAAGAAGGATTCCTTTTGAGAAAATAAGGATGAAGACATTCAAGGGGTGGTTATATGATGAATGTGAGCCAGGTGATCCATGGCTTCATCAAGGGAATCTAAAAACAGATTCAAGCTAAAGGAGTTTAAAAAAAAGCGCACTTGGGAGGCAATCCCATGAATATCCTTTTTAAGCTTTAATTTTGAGTTTTTTTTATTATACTTGTGTCTTAGTTAGCTTGAAAATGTTTTTAGGGAAGTTAGAAGCTTGTACCTCTTTGAGTTAAGCTTGTTGATTTAAGATGCCTTCCGAATCTTGCTTGCTAAATGAATTATTTGAATTTGATTTAGACACTTGATTAGGGACGCCTAAGAGTAGTGTTTATGCATGAATTTGATTTCGTGTAGTCTCATATTAGCAATGGATTGGTACATTTGATCTTAGCTTCATAATAAATGGCTAGTTCCTAAGTTACTTATTTGAATCATGAATATTTTAAAATAGACATAACCTAGGAAAGTGTCTAATTCAAGAATTTAAGTTTTATTTTATCTTGAAAAATGGATTTAGCATGAATGCTTAGGAAAACGATTGTCGATTAAGCTTGAGTTTGGGAGTTGTTTGAATGATTTTGCTAAGTTGACTTGAGTAAAACCAATTAAGTATTGACTTATGTGCTTGAATGGATTATGGTTTATACTCCTTCTTGGCATATCATTCGGTTTTTGTTATCTCCATCAATGTTTACATTATCTATTCTCTTTTTAGGTATCAAACTCACATCAAAGGCCAATAAGAAAAGCACATGGGAAGAAGCTCAAAGAGAATAAAGAAGCTCGAAAGATTCGCTCCTTCAAAAACCAAAACTCCTCAATTCATACATGCACATTGGTGCAAGGTACAAGTCCATTACCCTCGCATATACATTTACTTGTATTTGTGTCTTTAAACTACCCTCGTATATACATTTACTTGTATTTGTGTCTTTAAACTCTCTCTCTCTCACGACCTAAGATTCATCGAGACGGTGAAATTTAAGTCCGGGGGAGGGAGTAGTTACTAATTCCTGTTTTCTTTGTCTTATTTTCTTTCTCATACCTTGAGTCTTGCATTGCACAGAAAAAATTGCATAAATTTTTCAAATTTTTTCATATAAGAGCATTTGCATTGGGAACAAATAGGATTGCCTTGTAGATAGTTGAGTCTTGATTAATGTTTAGTTCCCTCATTAGAAGTATAATAATGCTTAGACCACGTTGAATTCTATGGAAAATCCATCTTTGGAATTAACCTCTTGAAGTCTAAGGTGAATATTGAAGCTTGTTATCTTTTTAGGCCAATCTCAATTAAGTGAAACTAAAATTTGACTTAATAATCTTGCTTATGGGCTTAGTCATACTTAACCGTGGATAAACACGAGACACTTGGGCTATGTTTATCGATTTTTACCACCCTTTCTTAGCTCAAGTGGCTACTCTCACTTAGACCTTCCTTTCAAACCCCCTAATAATTTGATTGTAAGGCCTCTTTCGAAAACTGCACACATGGACAAGAACCCGTGTGCAAAGAAGTTGAACGACAAGGAAGTGCTTCCTTAGGATTAGCCTCACTTTAAGGCTAATTAAAAATTTAGGGAGGTTGTTCTTTGATGTTCATTTCAGTTTTTGGGTATGGAAATGTGTTGGTATCTCAACCATGGGAAGTAGTATTTAAAATTTAGATCATCCAAGGTTCGAGTTGGGAATAAGAGAAAGAGAAAATCAAAAAAGAGAAGAATAAAAAGACTAGAGATTAGAAAAAGAGTAGCTGTAACTTTTGCAAGTTAAAAGAAAAGCCTAGAGAGTCCAAACATAAAGTCTAAGAAAAGAAAAATAAATCAAGAGTTTGATTAGAAAGTGACTCTATAAAGTAGAAAGAAGGTTAGAAGCTAAGTACATATTGGAAATGAATCTCTAGTTGTCATAAGAAGAAAGAGAAAAATGAGCTTAAGTGATTAAAAGGATCTTGGTTTCAAGGATCTTAATGGGAAACACAAAGAGTAGTTAAGTAGAATTAGGCATTTTTGGGTGGGAATAATTAGAGGTAAGTAAGACCTTGTATGGATTAATTGTTTGACTCCACCTCGCTTTTGCCTAATGTCTTGCACTACTTCTTGAGAGAAACCACCTTAAATATGAGTGAAACCTTCTCTTTAAACACTTCTTCTTATCATTGACCTTTCTCTTACCAAACCAAACGGATTAGATGCTTTGCCTATAAGTAAAGAACGAACGTGAAAGCTTAATTTAATGTTAATGAGATTGGTTGAGAAAGTGACTTGTGGATGCCTAGCCTAGGTTCCTAAAATGGTTTTCTGATTAATATGGTGAAGTACGATGAGTCTTTGTTGATTCATGCACTATTTTACTTCTCATTAGGACATTGAGCATAAGGTATTTCTTTCTATTGCGGCTTTATGTTCTCACTTTCAAACTTCGCTTCTGGGATTGTTCTTGTTTGTTTGTTTGAGGACAAGCAAAGGGTAAGTCCGGGAGAGTTGATGTTTACATAATTTAACGTATATTTAACATCATTTAATATGTGTTTTATTTGCATTTAGGTTGTATAAAATGCATTTAGGTTTTAGAATTCATATAGTTTCTAAGTTGAGTTTAGTTTCGCATTTTGCATGCACTTCTTTGCATTTTGTAAGGGAATGGATCTTGACAAGAAATAGAGGACTTTTGAACTTGATTCTTGGTGGAAATGAAGTGAAAAAATTATAAACCAAGGAAAAATGAAGAGGAAACAAAAGGGAATGAAGATGAACCAAAAGAAGCAAAAGGGAATGAAGAATGATAAAAATGAAGTCAAAGATGTGTGGAGCCATGAAGTAGTCTTCTGCGTATCCCGAGGAATTCGACTTCCGTTGGGATAATGCATTATGCCCCGTATACGAAGGCGAAGGGAGTTTCACCCGTTGCTCTTCTCGGAGTTGTTCTTCGTGACCAAAGGACTCCTTCGAGTTCTTCTGCCCATTGGCCCTTTTTAGCATCCAGGCGTTTCTTGAGTCCGTCTAAGATGGTCTTGTTAATGGTTTCAACCTGGCTGTTGCCTTGCGAATACCTTGGGGTGGATTTAGTCAGTCGTATCTTCTATTTTTTTGCAAAATGCCTCGAATCTTTTTGAAATGAACTGGGATTCGTTGTCCGTTACGATTTTGTATGGGACACCGTGCCTGCATATAATGATCTTCCACACGAAACTTTCAACTTGGGCATTTTGATGCTAACTTATGAGTCTGCATCGACCCATTTTGAGAAGAAGTCAGTCAAGACTAGCAGGAAGCATTTCTGCTTAGATTTATGCATGGGGCCAAAGATATCCATTGCCATTTCATGAATGGGTATGGTGCCGAAATAGAGGAAAGAAGTTACGAAGGCTGGTGGATTTTCGGTGCATGCCTTTGGCATTTATTCCATTTGCGCACAAATTTCTCGAAATCCTTGACCATTGTTGGCCAATAGTAGTCGTGGTGCTCGATTTAGATTGTGAGGGATCTCCCGCCAGTATGATTTACACAAGACCCAGAGTGGACTTCTTCCATGATTTTCCATGATTCGCTTCCCTCTACGCATGTCATAAGTGGCCCGGAGAATCTCCATTTGTAGACTTTTCCGTCCACTAATACAAATCGGGCGGCCTGGATCTTAACTTTTTGGGCTGACTATTTCTCGGCAGGGAGCGCTCCTTCGGCTATGTATGCTCGAATCATCTCCAACCACTGTGTATCGTAACCATATTTGGATTGTTCCGAATTTTGTTCTAGTCGAGTATCGGCTTTGTCGATGTCCTCGTCTTGTGACTGGATTAGATTTGCGACGATTGGAGGACCGATACTCGGGTGTTATATGAATTCTACGGGGATTACCCGCCTAAGACTCGGGTCTGAGCTTGATGCCAGGGCCACTAACGCATCAGCCTGCTGCTTTCCGAGCGAGGAATTAGCGTGAGAGTGAATTGGTTAAAGTCTTGGGCGATATTTTGAACGAGTTTCAAATATGACTCCATCCTTTCGTCTCTGGCTTCGTATTCACCGCTCAATTGGTTCACGAGGAGTTGAGAGTCACAATATACGAAGATATTGCATATTTTCAGTCCGCGAGCCAATCATAATCCGGCAATGAGTGCCTCGTATTCGGTTTCATTGTTTGAGGTATGAAACATCAATCGAAATGATTGTTCCAGTACTTCGCCGGTTAGTGAGGTGAGCCGAATTTAGATTCTTGAACCTTGCCTGGATAAGGATCCATTGACATGAAGGGTCCAAATTGCGTCCGGTTCACGATTGGTCGTATTTTTCGTTGGGAGCTCTTCCAGGAAATCGGTAAGTGATGGCTCAGGTTTTCACCCGAGATAACACTGCAAGTGCATAGATGTACATTGTAGTGGTTCAGGATTGAATCAACAGAGACCAAAGAGTAGCACAAAGAATCAAAATCAAACAGTAGGATAAGGCTAAAAGAATGTCTTGTAGAGTGATGCAAATTTCGAAATCAACGAGAGCAAACAAACGCAGCAGACAAACGAGGTTATAAATGATTCAAACAAGTGTTAGGCATCGGGTATTCTCAGGGAAACATTCCATTGTTGACTTAAACTACATACTATGGAAGAGATTAAGAACTGTCTTGAACTCAAATTCTAATCTAGAACTGATCGACTTCCGTAGTATCAGCGCCCTATGCACTAGAAACCTCGACACTAACTTCCGTTGACCCTCGATTTCTAGTCATGCATTACTAACATGTTTGATAGGTTCACAATTCACTTAAACATCAACTTCCGTTGGCTAAAGAAGAATTGCTCATCTATAGTTCTTTCAAGCATTTAAACATTCACCTTCCAGCAGTTAAATAAAATAAGATCAGAAACTAAGTGATCCATTCAGTTTCATGCATTCCTTTCACCTTTCCCTAATCATGCGATTCTATGTCAACAAATCATGAATACCTATGTGAGACCCTAAACCCAACGATTAAAATACTCATTGATGTTCAGAGAATCAACACAAATCAAATGAGAGAGAGACATCATCGTATTAATCAAAAACAAGAGTAAAAACAGGGTTCCGAAGACTTCTCAATCGAAGAACTCAAAGACTTCTTCTCCCTAGGTTACATGTTAAATCTCTCTGCTTTCTAAAGCTCAAAAAATGCATTCTGAAAGGAAAAAGTCGAGTCTAGGTCTTTAGCGTGAAATCCGGTCTGAAATAAGTTCGGTCTGGTTCTTCATAAAATTAGTCTGCAGAATCAGGACAGGGATCGATCGATCCTTGTCTAAGGATCGGTCGATTTGTGTTCAAAAATCTGGGTATTTTCCAGCTTTGCATGAACACTTCCTTCAAGGCTTGAAATCCATCCAAAATGCTTCTTTTTCACACATTCAAGCCTGAATCCTATAAAAGCGACAAAGAACACAGAACCGCACCAAAACAATCTGAATACATACTAAAAACCATAGATCTCGAATGAAAACCGTACTAAAAACCTACTAAAATACTGACACATCAGTAAGTACCTGCGACTTTGCACAAGTCTTTGTTTGTTACTCGATGTCGTATTCACTTAACTCGATTGCCCACTTTGCTAATCGTGCCAACTGACTGGGGCTGTGCAAAATTATTCGTAGCGGAAAGGAAGTGAGTACGATGATCGAGTGCGATTGGAAGTATGGTCTTAGTTTTTGAGTTGACATCACGACGGCGAGGCCTTAGTTGTCCATCAGCGGATATCGCGTTTCAGCATCTAACAAGGTTTTACTTACGTAAAAAATTGGTTTCTGTTCGCCGCATTCTTCTCTGATGAGAATAATGCTTACAGCTGTAGCTGACACCGCGATATACAAGAACAGGGGCTCTCCGATGACAGTTTTGCGAGGACTAGAGATGTAGTCAAGTAATGCTTTGATTGTTGGAAAGCTTTTTCCTATTGCTCGGACCATTTGAACTTTTTGTTCCCTTTCAAAATGTCGTAGAAAGGGAGAGACTTGTCCATTGACCGCGAGATGAAGTGATTGAGTGTGGTGAATCTCCTGATTAGTCTCTATACTTTCCGCTTGTTTTTCGGAGAGGCCATCTCGAACAATGCGTTGATTTGTTTTGGGTTAGCCTCGATCCCTCGGTACATGATGAGATATTCGAGAAATTCTCCTGATGCCACAGTGACCCTGCATTTTGCTGGGTTAAGCTTCATATTATGCAAGTTTAATTTCTCAAAACATCTTTGTAGATCGGCGACGTGGTTTTGCTCCACGAGATAATTTACGAGCATATCATCAATGTATATCTCCATAGACTTCCCGAGTTACTCGGAGGACATATGATTGACGAGTCGTTGATAAGTTGCCCCGGTGTTTTTGAGGCCGAAAGGCATTAACTTGTAACAGTACGTGCCACGGTCGTTGACAGTTTTTTTGCGATCGTCAGGATTCATCATGATCTGACTGTATCCCGAGAAAGCACCCATGAATGACAAGAGCTTGTTTCCCATTGTGGCCTCTACTAGGCGATCAATGTGTAGTAACAGAAAGCTGTCCTTCGAGCATGCCTTATTGAGATCGGTGAAATCAACGCATACTCGTTATTTTCCGTTTTTCTTTTTGACCACAACGGGATTGGTGAGCTAGTCTGGATATCTAACTTCTGTTACAGATCCGACTTTTAGGAGTTTTCGACTTTATCATTGACCGCGGTGGCGCGTTCTGGTCCCAATTTTTTCCTTTTCTGTTTGACAGGTTTGTGACTCGGATCTACGTTGAGTTCATGACATGTCACGTTGTTGTCGATTCCTGGAATGTCTTATGCGGTCCAAGCAAACGTGCGTCAGTTCTCTTTTAAGAAAGCTATAAGCTGTGTTTTTATGGATTGCAGAGATTAGCACCAATTTCGATGCAAAACTCAAGGAACTCTTTGTCGAGGTATACCGAGATGACAGGCTCATAAGTCGGTTCTCGCTTCTCTTCCACGGCTTCGGCTTTCCGTAACTGCCAGAAGATTTTGGTGTGATCCTGTTTCGAGGCATCTTCGACAGAATCTTTTTGTTTTTCGTTCTAAAGCAAGCTTCCGACGTTGTGTTTTTACGCTTTAGTTCAGCAGTAAAACAAACCTGCGATATGTTGTGGTATCCTCGGATTGTTTCAATTCCGAAGGGAGTTAGAATTTTGAGACAATAATGGGAAGTAGATGGTACAACTTGCCTGGAGTTTAGCCATGGAAGGTAAACAATCGCGTTGTACGAAGCGGGGTGATCTATAACTAAGAACTCCACGATTTTGGCTACGCTCCTAGCTTTAACCGTAAGGTTAATCAAGCTGAGGGTCGTAGTAGTTTCTCTCGAGAGGTCTATCACTGGGCTCGAACTTCCTGTGATTTTAGAGAGTTTAATTTCCCTCCACTTGAGAGTATCTTTAATGATGATCTCAGCCGAGCAGCCAGTGTCGACTAATATTCTTACGACATCGATGTTTTGAATCGTTAATTCAATAACGAGGAGGTCGTTTTCGAGGGTTGGCCTGATCGGCCATTGATCTATCCTTAAAAGAGACGACAACATCGTCTGTTAGTCTAGATATATCGTTTCTCAATCGATCTATGATTTGGCATGAAATAAATCTCGAGTCCCCGTCCTTCTAGCACCAAACTATGGGAACCGTCGTACTGTCGATATTTGTATTCGGAGGAAAGCCAGGAAACCATAACTTTCCTTGAGGTCTCGGATTTCTGCTAAGCCAAACAATGAAAGACCAAAAGTACGAAGAAAACAAACGACAAAATAAAAGTAAAAGAGAATGGAAGGAAAAATAGAGCAATAGAGATCTTATTTGAATATGCGTTGAGTGTTACAACAGGTGGTAAGCCGTGGCTGCGAGAGCTGTCAGCGAGTATCCTAGTTCTAACACCGTAAGACTGATAAATCTAATTGAAACGCAACTCACTAGCAAAAACACGAAAAAAACCTAAAGCTCTAAGTATGAGTTGTGAAAAAATTTCTGTGTCTCCTCTTGTTCTTCTCCTTAGCCTCTCTTTTATATGCCTTCATAGGTTAAATTCGTTTCTTTTTTTGCCCTAGATTTGTGCATATCCTCCCGCAGAAATATTCCGTTTTCAGGAATATTCCATATCTTTACGAATTTTCCATATTTATCTTCAGATTTTGACTTTATCGTATTTTTCTTTTATCTTTTGCAAAACTCGGATAGATTTTTGACACAACTGGGCCTGTTCTCGTTCTAAAATCATAAGTGAACTTTTGTCGCGTTTTGGGTCTTTGTGGGCCGTTTAGCGACAAAGTGATTTTTACGATTTTTTTCGGAGGAATCGTTCTTCTTACGACTACGTGGTGACGATTTTACGAATGATAAGACTGATCGTATGGCTAAGACAATGTCAGTGTTCGAGTTAACCGTTATCATTTTAAACGATCGATACGAAGTTTTACGAAAAGTGCAAGTCTTTACGATTATTGCCGCGAGATTTCAACGGAGATTCCAATCGAGACGAAACAAGAAATGCTTGAACCGAGATTCAAGGGAGAAGACAATCGGGAAAGCGTGGTTTAGTCAATCGTGGGTGCCTAGACCGTGGTCTGGGCACCATTTGGGTGGCTAGACCGTGGTTTGGGCACCCATTGGGCTGCTAGACCGTGTCTGGGCACCCATTAGGAGGATAGACCGTGGCTGGGTGCACATTGGGTGGCTAGACTTGTCGTTGTTCATATTGCTCGTATTTTCGAAGCGACACAGTTATCCGTCCTTTATGGTGACTTCTTATCACTCTGGAACTCGTTTACTTATACCTCTCAGGAGTTATTCGGAAATCTTAGGCGTCAATTTCGATGTTGCCATTTTTGACCCCAACATAGAACGATGTGAAGAGAAACACTTGGTTTTGAATTGGGAGAAATATCATTTTATGATGCAGGATGGGATTGCGCTTGGCCATCGAATCTCTGAGAGAGGGATCAAAGTTGATAAGGCCAAGGTGGAGGTGATGACGAGCCTGCATCCTCCTACTTCTATCAAGTATGGTCGCAACTTTCTTGGACATGCAGGGTTCTACAGACGATTCATAAAGGATTTTTCCAATATAGCCAGACCCATTACTCGATTGCTCTGTAAGGATGTCAAATTGATTTTGATATTGACTGTTTGTTAGCTTTTCAAACAATCAAGGAAGCACTAGTGAGCGCTCCGATTGTGCAGCCACTGGATTGGGATTTACCTTTCGAGGTAATGTGTGACGCCAGTGACTACGCAGTAGGAGCAACGTTAGGTCAGAGAAAAAACAAGAATCTCCATGTGATCTACTATGTCAGCAGAACACTTGTTGACACTCAGATCAAGTATGTGAGTACGGAGAAGGAGCTTCTAGCTGTGGTTTATGCCTTCGAGAAATTTAGACAGTACCTAGTGTTATCGAAATTCATTGTTCACACTGATCATGCAGTGTTGAGGTACCTTATATCTAAGAAAGATGCTAAACCGAGACTTTTGAGATGGATTTTGCTTTTGCATGAATTTGATTTATAGATTCGTGATAAGCGTGGTATCGAGAATGGTGTTGAAGAACATTTGTCTCGATTGCGAGTGGAAACAAATACACCACTCGATGATAGTCTCCCTGAGGAGAATGTTTCTATGGTTGCCTTGCTGGAGGATGAGTACATGGACATTGTTGATTGTTTTGCCATTACACACATTCACGATGAAATTCCTTGATTTGCAAATTTTGCGAATTTTCTTAGTGCAGATGTGGAGCCACAAAATTTTGCAGGCTATGCGAAGAAGAAGTTCCTTAGAGATGTCAGACATTACTTCTGGGATAATCCTTTTCACTACAAGAGATGTGTTGATGGACTTTTTCTTATGTGTATTCCAGAGTCTGAGGTGCAAGTTATTCTGTATCATTGCCATGGTTCTAAATATGTAGAACATTTTGCTACTTTCAAAACTGTTTTGAAAGTGTTACAGGCAGGTTTTTGGTGGCCAACACTCTTCAAGGACACCCATTATTAAGTCTCTAAGTGTGATGCTTGTCAGAGAAAAGGCAACATCAGTAAGTGGAATGAGATGCCTCAGAACTTCATCTTGGAAGTAGAGGTTTTTGACGTATGTGGTATTGATTTCATGGGACCTTTCCCATCTTCTTATGGAAATCAATACATTTTGGTTGCGGTAGACTATGTCTCCAAGTAGGTTAAGGCACTGGACAGCCCCTCTAATGATGCCAAAGTGGTCATGAAGATGTTTAAATCTGTGTTGTTTCCTCGTTTTGGTGTACCCAGAGTGGTAATAAGTGATGGAGGATCCCATTTTATCAACAAGTTGTTTGAGAATTTGCTGAAGAAGCATGGATTTAGACACAAGGTAGCCACACCTTATCATCCTCAAACAAGTGGACAAGTTGAGAGTTCCAAGAGGGAAATTAAGGGAATCCTAGAAAAGACCGTTGGCAAAACGCAAAAAGATTGGGCTATAAAGCTAGATGATGCGTTGTGGGCATATCGCACCACCGACAAGACACCACTAGGCACTACACCGTTTCATTTGGTGTATAGGAAGGCATGTCATTTGCATGTTGAACTCGAGTAACAAGGACTTTAGGCTACGAAGTTGATGACTTCGACATCAAGCCTACAGCAGAGAAGCGGATGATAAGACTCAATGAACTTGACGAGATACGATTGAATGCTTATGAGAACACAAGGATCTATAAGGAGCAGACCAAAGCATTCCGTAAGAGGAGACACCATTTCGCTATAGGAGATCAGATACTGTTGTTTAACTCACGTGTGCGATTGTTTCCAGGAAAGCTCAAATCGCGTTGGTCGGGACCATTCCTGATTGCTAAGGTGCAACCATATGGAGCTATTTTCTTGATGATAATGGGAGCAAATTCACTGCAAATGGCTAGAGACTTAAGCCATACATTGTACACGAGCCATCCGAGAAAGAATGTGAATTCTTTTTAAGGATCCACTTGCCGTCTGATCGCATTACAGACAGGCTCAAGATTTTAAACAAGCGCTGAGTGGGAGGCAACCCACTAGGTAGATTTCTCTTTCATTTTTAGCTAGTTTTGTAGTATTTTATGTTCTTGGTTTTTGGTTTTTGGTGCTTTTGATGTTTTTATGTTTTTAGCTTTGTAATTATCGAAAGCAGGACCACCCAGACAGAAGGACAGGGATCAATCGATCCCTATCACTGGATCGATCGACCCCTATCTTATTGTGTGCCAAAAGAGAGGGACAAGGATCGATCAATCCTTGCCTCAAGATCGATCGATCCTTGTCCCGATTACACAGCTTATATCACACGACCAATAGGTAAGTGTTCATAACTCCTCTTTCATAGAAAACAAAAAAAATCACCCTCTTGCTCGATTTTCTTCAAATCTTAACGGATTTTAATGATTTTTGAGTCTAAAATCAAGAGAATTTCGTACTCTATCTTTCTATCTGATCAGATTTCGTAAAATCAAATGTATGTGTCCACAATCTCTACTAGAATATTTTTAGGATAAATTTGGGAACTTTTTGTTTCTTGAATTTTGATCAATGTTTGGTGCTTGAATGATCTTATACTGATGTTTTAAGATGTTTACCAGTAGGATTGCACCTAGATTTAGCATTTTAAGGATTGAATTTTTTGATTATGTGATTTCGCGTTTCGTACGCCAGATTTCTGTTAGGATGCATGTTTCTTCATGGTTTGCCATGGGTATTGATGATTTTATTCTTTTGTGGCATTTCTATGGTTTATTACAACATGTTTTGATGATTGGTTGCGATGAATTGATTATTTTCACTTGGACTTGAAATGCAAAATGAAAATTGGACATATTCGATGATGTTCTTGCTTTGATGAGTGGTTTTGATGCATGCTCTTGATGTTTATGAGCTTGATTTTTGCAGGAACTGTTGGGAGTAATTTAGGCTATGGGAATTCTCTCAAGCCTAGATAGAGTACAGCAGGAAGACCTCAAGCCAGGGGTATGCCCAGGAGCAAGAAGTCGGACGACATGACAAACCCATAAGCCGGAAGTCAGGCGCCTACCTCCAGCTATTAGACTTATTATTTAATAAGTAGATAATGATGTACAATTAACTAAATAATGATAGATATTCTGTAGATAATGATGATTATTCCGAGTTCTATAAGGATAATCATCAACTCCTTGTATAAATATAAAGCCTAAGAGTTCCAAGTGATCATTCACGAAAAACCTAAGCTAAGAGATCAATAATACAACACTATTCTCCATTGTTGGTCTTGACAAGCTTAGAACATACCCTATTCGCATATCTCCATTCGATATCCCTTTGCTCACATTCATCTTCTCCAGCTTCCGTAGTGCTTACAACGAACGACCAAATTCCCCATAACAGTTGGCGCTAGAAGGAGGGGAGGCTTTTTAAAGAAACAGCTACGTGACAATGGTTGGAGAAGTCCACGAGTCAGCAATCCACACACCTTCGCGAATGGAACTCACCCCTGAAGAGATGCGATCTCAAGTGCAAGTCTTGCAGATGAGATTAGCAGAGATGGAGCAGCACTGCAGAAAGCAAGCACAAAGTGGAGATGAAGCAGCAAGCACAGAGCTGCAAACTCTGAGGCAGCAGATGGAAGCACACAATAAGACGATCCAGGAAAACAGTCAATGCCTGCGGTAACTGGAGCTAGAAAACGAGACCCTCAGGGAATCAAACTCGACCCTGACTGCAAAAATCAAGCTAGAAACAGCAGGTTCGGAGTCCACGTGCCCACGATGCCAACTCTAGATACTCCTCTTACCAACAACTCTAGAGAAAGAGAGATTCCTGCAGCAACGTGGGCCCAAGACAATCAGAACCATGCTCAAGACCAAGAAGATCCCATGGATGTAGGGAATCCGCAAGCTGCAAGTCTCGGCCCACTCTCTGATGAGGCTAGACGGCTAGAGCAGATGTTCTCCAGCAAGTTTGAGGCATTACAGGCAGTGATTAAGCGTCTTCCAGGCTTCGCACCTCCTCTGAGAAGGATTGCCTTGAGTTCCTACGTGGATACTTGCTTCTCAAATGAGATTGCGCTCATCGACATGCCCAAAAAGTTCACGCTCCCATTCATCAAACCGTATGATGGGACTTCTGACCCAGATAATCACATCGTGCAATACAAGCAGAAGATGCTCACCATGGTAATCCCAAGGGAGCATAAGGAGGTCGTTATGTGCAACGGGTTTGGGTCCAGCTTAACAGGCGCCGCGTTGCAATGGTACATCGCAATTCCAACCCGAAGCATAAAGTCCTATGCCGACCTGATTGACCTGTTCGTGCAGCAGTTCGCTAGTAGCCAGGTGACTCCCAAGTTATCCGATGATCTCTATGAGATCAGACAGCGCAAGTCGGAGTCGCTTCGCAGTTACCTCCAGCGTTTCAACAACCAGAAATTCACAATACCAAAATGTAGTGTCGTAACCACAATCTCTGCTTTCAAAAGAGGACTTCTTCATGACGGAGACCTGTACAAGGAGCTCACGAAGTATCATTGTCAAACGATGGAAGATGTGCTCTTCGGGGCCCAGGCGCATATCAAATGGGAGGAAAACCTGCTGGCTAGATAAGATTCCTAGCTTATAAGGACCGAGAAGGCGGCCAGAGACGATAGACCCTACCAGAGACCCACTGAGGAAGATGGAACCAAAGGAGCCAAAGGGCACAAGCCTCTGGGCAAGCCAGCCGGCAACAGATTCCCCCTGATAAACACCTGGCCGGACATATCCAATTTATCCATATCGGGTGTAGAGCTGGTAGGAGTCCTCATAGACATCGGAGACCAACTCAAGTGGTCGTAGAAGATGAGAGCACCAGATCACCGCAGGAACACCAACAAGTGGTGTGACTTCCATAATAATCACGACCATAGAACAAATGACTGCATATCCTTAACGTTAGAAGTCAATGAGCTAGTTAAGAACGACCACCTAAGGGAATTTCTTTCCACAAAGACCAAGCAGATGCTAGCAAGTCAGGAGGAAGACATCCCAGCTGGCCGACAGGCACCAGATTCCCCCAGACATGACAGAGTGATCAATGTTATATCTGGAGGATCTGAAGTCAGCGGCATAACACACGCTGCCACCAAGAAAAGCACCCGAGTGGCCAGAAGCAACCAAGGGAACCTGGAAGCTAAGCGCCGAGCCTCCAGCCAAGAGGCTATAAGCTTTACAGCCGAGGAGCAAGACAGGGTTCTGGCCTCGCATCATGACACCCTGGTCGTTTCATTATTAGTGGTGAATTATTTGGTCAAGGGAGTACTCATCGACAATGGAAGCTCTACGAACGTGCTTTTCCTGTGAGCATACTCAGACCTGGGTCTAACCCAAAAAGCCTTGACCAGGAGGACTACACCGCTAGTAGGCTTCAGTGGAGAGGTCAAGCAGACTATCAGAGAGATAGCATTACCTATTTATGGTGGAGGCATTAATCTGTCCACCAAGTTTTATGTAATATATTATCCCTCTGCTTATAATATGATTATCTGGATACATGAGATGAGAGTCATGCCATCAACCCTGCATCAAGTGCTCAAATTCCCAACCCCATGGGGAATCAAGGAGATTAAGGGAGACCAGAAGAATGCTCGATCATGCTATCAAACAACCTTGAAGGGAAAGAAAGCTCCCTTATAACAATTACAGAAACCGTTTCCGGCGGTGCACACTGAGGAGCCAGAAGTAGAACAGCTGGACGACGTGCCTCTAGTACCCGGAGAACCAGGCAGAAATCTCAAGATAGGGGCAAGGCTGCAAGAGGGCATACGCTAGAGGCTAATAGATTTCTTAAGATCCAATGCCGATTGCTTCGCGTGCTCCCACGTGGATATGCCCGGAATAAACCCAGACGTCATAGAGCACCGTCTGTAAGTGGACCCCAGCTACCGAGCGGTCAAACAGAAAAGGAGGAAGTTCGCACCCGAACGAGACGCAATCATCAATGATGAAGTTAAAAATCTCCTAGTAGTTGGGTTCATCAGGGAAGTCCACTACCCAGATTGGCTAGCCAACGTAGTCGTAGTCCGGAAGAAGAATGGCAAATGGAGAGTCTGCATAGATTTCACAGATCTAAAAAAGTCTTGCCCTAAGGATCCTTTCCCCTTGCCTCACATAGACAAGCTGGTAGACGCTACTGTGGGACATCAGCTCATAAGCTTCATGGACGCCTTCTCCGGGTATAACCAAATCCTAATACACCCGGACGACCAGGAGAAGACTTCTTTCATGACTTCTCGTGGAATATACTGCTACAAGGTGATGCCCTTTGGGATGAAGAATGCAGGATCCACCTACCAGAGGCTAGTCAACAGGATGTTCGCAGACCAAATCGGCCAGACCATGGAAGTCTACATAGACGACATGATGGTCAAGTCCTTAGAAGCGGAAGACCACATAGCCCAACTGCAACAAGCATTCTCCACCCTGAGAAAGTACAACATGAAGCTCAACCCCTCAAAGTGCTCTTTCGAAGTAAGCTCTAGGAAATTCTTGGGCTACATAGTCACATACAAAGGAATTGAGGCGAATCCAGAGCAAATCAGGGCCATCCAGGCAATCCTTTTACCTAAGTCTCCACGAGATGTCCAGAAGCTTATAGGGAGGATGGCAGCCTTAAGCAGATTTATATCTAGGTTGTCCGACAAGTCACAGGCGTTCTTTGAGGCCCTAAAGTTTACCGAGAAGTTCGTGTGGAGCTAAGAGGCAGAAGACGCCCTAGTCAAACTCAAGGAGTATCTCACTATGCCACCCCTTCTCTCAAAACCCCAGGAAGAAGAGCCATTGCTCCTGTACTTAGCAGTCTCAGAGCATGTCGTGAGTGCCGTCCTGGTCAGAGAAGAATTAAACAACCAACATCCAGTGTACTACGTGAGCAAATCCATGCTGGACGCAGAAACCCGCTATAGTCACTTGGAGAAGTTAGCTCTAGCTCTGGTTATCTCAGCCAGAAAGCTGCATCCTTACTTCCAGGCTCATCCTGTAGTCGTCATTACTTTGTTTCCCATCAAGTCTGTGCTTCATAAGCCGGAGGTGTCTGGGAGGCTAGTTAAATGGGCGGTAGAGCTGGGAGAGTATGACGTGATCTTCCGGCCAGCCACTACGATTAAATCTCAAGTCCTGGCCGACTTCGTCGCCGAATTCTCCCCACCAATGGTGCCAGGGGCAGAAGAAGAGGTTAGGGCCCAGCAAGAAACTAGGAGCGAAGAAGTCTGGATGCTCTACCTAGACGGATCCAGCAACATATGAGGATCCGGAGTAGGCCTCGTGCTCATTTCACCCCGAGGAGAAATGGTATCCAGGGTAGTAAGGTGCAACTTCAGAGCTACAAAAAACGTGAGCGAGTATGAAGCTTTAATTGCCGAACTTGGCCTAGCAAAAGATCTGGGAGTAGAGAACCTCCGGGCCAACGTGATTCCCAACTGATCGTAAGCCAGACGCAAGGTGATTACCAGGCAAAAGACGCTAACATGACCAAATACTTGGCAATAGCAAGAAAGCTCGTCAGTTCATTCAAAACATGTGAACTCACGCAGATCCCCAGGTATCAGAACTCACATGCAGATGCTCTGGCCAACCTGGCCTCTGCCCTAAAAACCACAGAGCCAATCAGCATACCCCTGCTAGTGCTCCAATGGCCGGCAACCGATGAGGATGCCGAAGGACTTCAAGTATCCAATGTTGAGGATGGAGAAACATGGATGGACCCCATCATCTCGTACATGAGAGATGACGTCCTGCCCAACGTGAGAAGTGAGTGATGCAAGATCAAAAGGCAAGCATCTCGCTACTGCTTGGTCCGAGGTAAACTCTATAGGAGATCCTTCTCTGGACCCTATCTCAAATGCATAAAGCTGGAAGACGCAGATCTAGTCCTCAAGGAACTCCATGAAGGTGAATGTGGATCCCACTCCAGTGGAAAAAGCCTGGTACTCAGAGTCAAGAGAGCAGGGTACTATTAGCCCACAATGGCCCAAGATGCCCTCAAAATGGCCAAATATTGCGATAAATGCCAGAGGCACGCCCAGATTTCAAAACTTCCTCCAGAGAACCTCAAGTCTGTCAACTCTCCTTGTCCCTTCATGAAGTGGGGAATGGACATCGTGGGCAATTTCCCAAAATCTCCAGGCCAGCTAGAATACCTCCTGGTAGTGACAGACTACTTCTCCAAGTGGATGGAGGCGGAAGCCTTAAGCAAAATCACCAACGTCCAGATCAAGAGGTTCCTCTGGAAAAACGTGGTAACACGATTTGGAGCACCCCAGGAGATCGTAACAAACAACGGCCCGCAATTCACAAGTAAAAGTTTCAAAAAGTTTTGTGAAGATTGGGGCATAAAGCTAAGCTTCGGAACCATAAGGCACCCGCAGTCCAATGGCCAGGCCGAGTCCACGAATAAGACTGTGGTCAATCTGCTCAAGAAGAGGCTGGACGAAGCCGCAGGAAACTGAGTCGAAGAGCTTCCAGCTACCCTGTGGGCATGCAGAACCAGCATCAAAACCGCAACAGGGGAAACTCCCTTTGCCCTGGTCTACGGATCCGCAGCGGTTTCACCAGCTGAGATAAGTGTCCCCACAGCCAAGACGGAACTCCTAACTCCAAGAGAGAACGAAAAGCTAATGGCCTTGTCCCTGGATCTACTAGATAAAAATATAGAAGCCGCCAGAGTAAGGAACTAGAAGTACTAGCAATAAGTAGCACTCAGCTACAACAAAAAGGTACGAACCAGAACCTTCCAGCAAGGCGAATGGGTACAACGTCGAGTCTTCGACAATACCAAGGATAAAGCCGCCGGCAAGCTAGCACCCCGCTGGCAAGGCTCGTATCAAATCATAGAAGGCAAAGGGGCAGGAGCATACAAGTTATAAGACAGATAGGGAAAAGTACAGCCAAACAGCCGGAGTGCGTTACACCTAAAGTCTTACTTCTTCTGAAGATGCTCCTAGCCCAAACGACCACTTCTCAGATATGTCTTCTAACTCCAAATTTTATTTCTTTTTGATTTTTCATGTGATCATGCAATGTCTACGGACAAACACCCATCAATAAAACAATTGTTTTCCCGAAAACAAAACTAGTTCAAGCAAGGGGCAAATAAGTTGAACAGTTGTTCCTCAATAGGGTAATAGCACAAACAACATACCCTTCCACAACTAAGGCAGAAAGACTATGCTTAAACAAGGGAACACACCCAAACGAAAGAAAAAGTCAAGCAAATTGCCCACTCCAACTTCTCAGAGAGTGGCCAAACCGGTAAAGCCGAGTGCTGGGCTGGAAATAATATACCTACTTACCTAGAAGTGGGAAGTAGAAGAAAGTCTGGCATCCGGATCTCTTCAAAAAGAAGGGTCCATACCAGCATAAACCAATAAAACTGATAGTGGCTTCACTGCAGGAAGCAGAATGCAGCAGAGCCAGAGGTTACCTTCGGGTAGCAGAGTGCCAAAGAGCCAGTGGTTACCTCCGGGTAGCAGAGTGCCAAAGAGCCAGTGGTTACCTCCGGGTAACAGAGTGCCAAAGATCCAGTGGTTACCTCCGGGTAGCAGAGTGCCAAAGAGCCAGTGATTACCTCCGGGTAGCAAAGTGCCAAAGAGCCAGTGGTTACCTCCGGGTAGCAGAGTGCCAAAGAGTCAGTGGTTACCTCCGGGTAGCAGAGTGCCAAAGAGTCAGTGGTTACCTCTGGGTAGCAGAGTGCCAAAGAGCCAGTGGTTACCTCTGGGTAGCAGAGTGCCAAAGGGTCAGTGGTTACCTCCGGGTAGCAGAGTGCCAAAGAGCCAGTGGTTACCTCCGGGTAACAGAGTATCAAAGAGCCAGTGGTTACCTCCGGGTAGCAGAGTGCCAAAGAGCCGGTGGTTACCTTCGGGTAGCAAAGTTCCAAAGAGCCAGTGGTTACCTCCGAGTAGCAGAGTGCCAAAGAGCCAGTGGTTACCTCCGGGTAGCAGAGTGCCAAAGAGCCAGTGGTAACCTCAGGGTAACAATGTGTCAAAGAGCCAGTGGTTACCCCCGGGTAACAAAATGCCAATCAATAAGCAACTACCTCCGGGTAACAAATCGCTCACAAACAGACAGTTACCTCTGGGTAACAAGATGCTGGCCGACTAGCATCTACCCCCGGGTAGTTGGACGGCAAGAAGCCAACCAGATCCTCCGAGTATCATATGGCCAGAGTCAGCCGATTGCTTTAGACGTTTCAGAATGCATATTAGGAACCTAAGGGTTGTCTGAAGACACGAAGCAGAATTCTCAAAAAAAAAGAAAAAAAGAAATGAGATAACAATGTTATCCCAACGGGAGACCCAAAACTCCTTCAGAGTACGGCAAATACTAGAGGCTAGAAGCTAGATGTTCAATAAACGCACGACCAGAGGCTGGAAGCCAGCGGTCCGATAAACGTGAAACCGGAGGCTAAAGGCCAGAGGTCCATAAGGCCAAATAACCAAGGTACCAAGGGCGAATGACTTATAAGAATAAAGATGAATGCAATTTCCAAATCCTAGCCAAAAAGTCTACCAAGGCATAAGGGCAAAAGGATTCAAGAAACTAAAGCATTCATAAAAGGTCATAAAGGGCCAGCGATAAAGTCATAAAAAGCCCCGGAGTGCAACAAAAACCAGGAGTTAAGATCCCTATGGCCATCAAGAGTTCTACAAGCCCACAAAGGGGCCGATCAAGCCCACGCAGGGGCAAAAAGAGCTTCAAAAGAAAAAACTTATAAAATCCCACAAGGGGAGAACGATTTTATTCTTGATTCTTGAGTAGGGAGTCACGCGGCTGGAGGATCAGGAGCATCAGTTTCCCCAACATTTGCCTCTGAGTCAACAGGAGAAGCAAGAGCCTGGGGCTGAGGGATCTCTGGCTCATCATCAAAGGTCAGGGCCTCGAGGCCATTGTCTTTCGCCTCTGCCAGCATGATCTCCTTGTAGCTCTCAAACTTAGTCTTCAGATCCCAGGACTTGTGGTTCCCCTTGAGAGAGTCTCGAGCCATCTCCCAACGGCCAACAATCTTAGCTCCGATGACGGCCATGGACATCTCCTCTGAGAAAGCTGACACCCTCTTGTCCAAGTTGGAGATCTCTTCTTCCAGTTTAGCCTTCTGCTCAATCAGGGAAACCACCTTTTTAGCCTCCTTCTCCTTCTCCGACTCCAGCCCATGGACCAGCCTCTTGAGATCCTTTAGCTCCTTTTCCAAAGTTTCCATCTTGCCCTTCTCCGCTTGTAGCTTGGCCAAGTGATCCTCTGTCAACTCCTTGCTAGCAGAAATTACCTTGGAGGCTACTATGTCTTTGGCATGAAAAAGCAAAGAGGTCAGCTAACATGACGCAAAAATACAAGTTACCCAAGAAGGGAAAAGCCCAACACAGCAAGGCGTAGAGAAAAGCTACTTACCTTGAGCAGCTCCTTTTGCGCATGGTCAAAGACAGAACCAGAAAAGCTGGAAGAGATGGAAGGAAAGACGGAGGACTGAAGATTATCTAGAGAAATGTCCAGGAGGCTGCCATTGGAGGAAGACATGGGTTTGCCGGAGACCCCCTTCATCTTCTTACTTGAGGAAGGAGCCTTCTGGACCCCCTTCCTCTTAACCCCAGTCGATGGGGACTCGGATATCTCCGTCACCTCAGGAGTCTTGCCCCCGGATTCCAGCTTCATCCTCCTGGCTGCCTGAGCCCTCTTAAAATCCTCCAGCACCTTGCTTCCCGATCCTGACATGTTTCCTGCAACACGAAAGGCATTAGCAGAACAAGGACCAAAAAGGAAGTAAAAGCAAAAAAGTCATACCTCTGATACTACTCTGGCTCAGGGTTTCATCACTTAGCAGAAAGGGGATGCTCCTCTCCTCAGCAGGGATCTCCAAAACCTTGTCAACCTTCTCTTCACCCTTCTCTATCTTCTCAGTTGACACCTCTGCAAGACAGAAAAAAGTCAATAACGAAGTTGGAAGTGGTAAAAACAGAGACATCCTAAACCTACCGGTAAACTTCCAAAAAGTGGGGAGGCTAGTTGAAGACCTGACCCTCATGAAAACAAACTTCTGGGTCCAGTTCTTGGCAAAAGCAGCTCCTTTCCTCTCCTCCTTCTCCAGCTCAATGACCAGAGGAGAACTGGCTCAAGGCTAAATGTAGTATCTCCTATCACCCAGAGCAAGGAAAGGGAGGTAATAGGAGTAAAGGAGCTCATTATCCCTAAGTTTAGCCTATGAAACTCACTCAGCACTTGGATAGCGGTGAGGATCCTCCAAGAAGGAGGGTTCAGCTGAGAAGGACAGATATCGAAGTGCTCCGAGACTTTCCTCACCAGAGAAGGTATCGTGCCCTGACTCCAGTCTCGAAGTAGCCTTCGTACATGGCTATCTCGTCTCCAGGGCACTCATAAGCCCTCTCATTCTCCCCAGGAATCCTCAACCGAACACTTTTCTCTACCGCATACTGCTCCCTCCAAGTCTTTAGGGTTTCGGAGGTGACATTTGAGAAGGGTCCTACCTTCATAAGCTCAGGACCCGAAGCCAAACGCAGTGGCTGAGGGTTTGCGTCGATGATCTCCATCTCCTCCGAAGACTCTTCAGCCTCCGTAGATGGACTAGCCTTCATCAGGTGTCTCTTCCGTATGCGAGCACCCACAGATGAGGAGACCACCAGAGAAAATTCCTCACTAGAACTCGTCATCTCTTAGATAAGGAAAATCCCAATTTCGGAGCTAGGATTCAAGTGGGGCAAGGAGGTTCTAAAACCCTAAGGCTAATTCCCGGAATTAAACGAAAGAGAAATAAGAGAAGGAGAAGGGAAAGAGAAATCTAACCTTGAAATTGCAAAAGAAAGAGCTGGTATGGATCCAGAGAGCAGAGGAATTTTGCAAGAGAGAAGATAAGGAAAAAGACTTAGCTTCCAAAGAAAGAAGGAAAACCAAAGGTCTAGCTATTTACGCCAACAACCAAAAACGAATCCCGGAGGCGGAGTAATGGCTGGGATCCTTTCCTCTTTCAAATCAACATCAACAGCTCAAATTGCACCGGTAAATTTTAAATCAACGGCCCAGATCTCGCAGAGGTAAACAACAATTCCCGAAAAATCAGACCTCACACAGGAAACCCAAAACGCAGCGTATTAAGGCTATACGCCAAAAGACAGCCAAAATCTCCAGCTGCAACTACGCCCATGACCAAGTGTCACTCAGGCTAAAAGCAAGCGAATACTTGGAAGGCCAAGAAGACACGGCTAGAGGGCCAGCTAACACGCGGCTTCCTGCCTAAGCCACATGGAAGACATGTTATTCCACAGCTTCAGATCAAACCTGCGCAATAAGGGGCAAACTATTGGGAGTAATTTAGGCTATGGGAATTCCCCCAGGCCTAGATAGAGTACAGCAAGAAGACCTCAAGCCAGGGGAATGCCCAGGAGCAAGAATTCGGACGACATGGCAAACCCGGAAGCCGGAAGTCAGCCGCCTACCTCCAGCTATTAGACTTATTATTTAATAAGTAGATAATGATGTACAATTAACTAGATAATGATAGATATTCTGTAGATAATGATGATTATTCCGAGTTCTATAAGGATAATCATCAACTCCTTGTATAAATATAAAGCCTAAGGGTTCCAAGTGATCATTCACGAAAACCCTAAGCTAAGAGATCAATAATACAACACTATTCTCCATTGTTGGTGTTGACAAGCTTAGAACATACCCTATTCGCATATCTCCATTCGATATCCCTTTGCTCACATTCATCTTCTCCAGCTTCCGTAGTGCTTACAAAGAACGACCAAATTCCCCCATAACAGGAACAATACTCTTTGAATCAGAGTGAATGATTTTTGTGTTTGTCTTGTTTTGATTCAGATACTATTTTGGCTTCCAAGTGTCTATTTTCGCAGGTTATGGGTAGATGAAAGATAGGAAAGGTTCCGAAGACGCGGAATCCATCAGGCTCCCTTCTACACCATCGGTTTTGAGAGGAGTGATCTTACACATCCTGCAAACCATCTGGTTATGAAGGAGTGGACCAAAATGACTCGCAGTTTCTGGAGGCCTTGGGACACATCACGTTCCCGAATACTCGAGTCATTCATAACGACTTCCTGGAGGCATTAGGTATTCGGGATGATTTTCACCCTCTTTTTGACAGGATGGGACTCTGGGGCTTCTGGAGCTTCGAGAGCATGTCTACCCCGAGCTGTGTCGGGAGTTTTTGGCCTCAGCACGCTGTGTCCATCTGGATTTGGACAACCCGATGGCTGACCAAGGCACATTCTCTTTCATTGTGCAGGGTCAGTTTTATTCTCTCTCTCTCTCATGGACTTTTAGAGTTTTTGGTTTTGCACAGGGCCGCGGTAGTTGGGTACCAACTTTGCCGAGGTCTAGTGATTTCTGGGATTTTATTGCTGCTGGGCAATTTGTCTCTCGGAGCGCGAAGCATTGGCGTCTGTGTCGTCCTGTCCTTTGCCTCGTGGCCAAGGTTCTTAGCTCGCACATTTACGCCAAGTCTATCCAGGTTGCTATGACGAATGACTAGTTGGGACTTGTTTTTCTTGGTGTTGGACATACACGGGACTTGGCACCTCAGATCTGTTATGTGGCGGCTACGAATCTGAACATGGTTGCAGTGGTTGCTGACAAATTCGCCTTCTTCAAAGTAGTGGCTTCTGAGAAGATATCTTTTGTGCATGTGCTCTTATTACCCGACTTCTGTGGTTTTTCAGGTTCGACTTCACTAGTCACCAGAGAGTGGAGTTCAAGCTCCCCAAGCAGGTGGGGATATATCGTGACGAGAGACCTGACTATGCTTTCCTCGATGGGAAGCATCTTGTTGACTGTGCCATTCTAGCTTCCCACTAGAAGGATGATATAGACGGATTGAGACCATTCATCTATCTCTTCCAGTACAACTAACAGAGGTCTCTCTATATCGAGCTGCCATGCCCGGACTTGACATCTCTAGCCGATTCATCAGGAGTTAAGTTTCTACCTCTTGCGGAGCATCTTTGTCTTTGTCCCCCTTCTTTCTAGAAGGGTTCTTCAGGTCTTACTAGGCACCGTGTAGCTGATAATGCTGATTATGGGGCTCATATGCCTCCACCTGCTGCATCTACTAATCCTGAGATCGCAGAGCTGTTTTCGGAGGATTTCAGTGCATACAATCTTGACCCGCAAACGTGTCCTTCTGTTATTGCTGCTGAGTTTAGAGCTTGGACCGTTCAAAGTCATCAGAGGATGAGCTCTCTCATGGTGCGCTACGCCATAGGACTCTCTAGGATAGGGAGGTTACTTTCTTGTTCTCCTATCAAGTCCGTTCGTGAGGATACTATTAGGCGCAGAGCGCCACCTGTTCATGCAGCTGTTCCAGATGATGATGACGAGGTGACTGAGAGTGAGGGCTCTGATGAGGAGGAGATGAGAGAGACTCGCGCAACTCTTGCGTAAGAGGACGCTAGACAGAGCGAGGCGCGCTCCAAGAGGAGAGCAGACTACACCTTCGAAGATGCAGGCAGGCGCCCCAGACCAACATCCACAAAGGCCTAGCACTTACAGAGCAGCTCAGGAGTTCTCTTTCCTTTTCTTTTCATTTATGTTTTACTTTTCTTTTTATTTGAATTGTTATTTTTATTTTTATTTGCTACTTACTCCTTCCTTGGATTTGTTTCACACCGAGATGGTGTGAGATAAGTCTGGGGAGGTTACTTATGTTTTTCTTTTTCTTTTGGTGTTGTTTGAGTCATTTTGATGTTTTTATTGAGTCAGTTTATGGATTGTTTATGCTTCACGATAATTTCATACTATTATTTCTACGCATTGCACTTATTTATATTCTCATTGACCATTTCATTTGGACTTTTAGCGCAGGAAAACCGGAATAACTCTTGACCAAACTCCCCACCAGAAATCTCTGGAATTCAGACTTTTGTCTGAGATGTTATTAACTCTATTTTATTTGGCCTACTAATGAACTTAATTGCTTTGATCCAGGAAATTGAAATTAGGAATCAAACCCATCATTCAGGATTACTTCCCCATTTTTCTACCATTCTTTTCGGTAATCCTAAGTACCAGACTCATCTTTAGTCTGGCACCTCACCCTTACCTTATCTCCTTGAATCTCCATGTATTCCTTTTTGATCTTATATGCACACATGTGCAAAAACAATGGAGAGAATAGGGTAGACATGATCCTTCTAATTGCTTAGGTAGGATTAAACATTTTAGTTGGTTTAGACGCGGTCCTGAGTGTCTGATTTCTCGATGTTGGGTGTTTTGGTGGTTTAGATGGATATGTTGTATTTCTTCATTCTGTGTGGGTGTTTTAAAGTTTAAAAACGCCATTGATATGTTAACTTCTACCAGATTTTGTCTTTGAAAAAACGAAAAATTCAGTTATATTTCTTCATATCTGGTTTAGAAATTAGTATTTTTATATTATTTTGTTGATTAAATTCACCAGAAGTTTGCACGTATTCGGTTTACTTTTGATTGGTGGTTTGTACTCGGGTAGTTAGGGGACATGGATATCAATATACTCTTTCTCTCTTGCGAAAGTAGTGCAGAGTAAGGTTTTCTGATAGCATAAAATCCATTTGGTTTTTCAAACTTCTTTTCCCGTAGGCTTAATCTTCGTTTCCTTTATTTGAGGACAAGCAAAGAATCAAGTCTAGGGGATTTGATGTGTTAGTATTTTAGTGGTTTTTACTATGGTTTTTACTCGAGAAATATGGTCTTTAGTATGTATTCGGATCTCTTTGGCGCGGATTTGTGTTCTTTACTGTTTTTACAGGGATTGATCTTGGATGTGCGGAAAGATTGCATTTTGGATGGACTTTAAGCATCAAAGGAAGTGTTCGTGAAGAGTTGGAATATCCAAACAGATGGACAATGATCGATCGATCCTTATCTCAAGATCGATCGATCCTTGTCCCGTTTCTCAGACGGACTTTACGAAGAACCAAACCGAATTTATCGTGAACCGGAATTCTTAACTAAAACCTAAACTCGCTTTTCCTGTATCATTATGCTATTTTCTGAGTTTTTGAGAGCAAGAGAGAGATTTATAACCTAAGGAGAAGAATCATCTTCCGTTCTTCGAATCCGAGAAGAATTTTGAACCTTACTCTTTATTTTATGTTCAATACAATCATGTCTCTCTCTGATCTGATCTGTGTTTGTTCAATTATCATGAATGAGTAGTTTGCTTGTTGAGTTTAGGGTTCTCACATAGGGTTCATGAATTGTTGACATAGAATTTTATGATTGGGGATTTAATCAATTGGATCTTCATCTAGGATTGTTCCTAATGCTTGAAATTAACTTGATCACTTAGTTTCTGATCTTAGGTTCTTTAACGCCTGGAAAGTGTTTGTTTAAATACCTGAAAGAATCCTAAATGAGCAATTCATCTTACGCCAATGGAAGTTGATGTTTAAGTGAATTGTGAATCTATCAAACTAGTTTAGAATGCATGATTATAATTCGAAAGTCAACGGAAGTTAGTCTCGAGGTTTATAATACATAAGGAACTGATTCTACAGAAGTAGATCAATTCTACAATTGTGTTTGAGTTCAAGATGGTTTAAAACATTTTCCCTAGTCAATAATTCGATTCAGCAATGAAATGTTTCCCTGAGAATACCCAATGTCCAACTCTTATTTGATTGATTTACAACCTCGTTGTTGCTTGCTTGCTTCCTTCGCTTTCTTAGTTTCGATTATTGCATCTCTACAAGACATCTTTTCCGCTTTAACCCGTTATTTGATATGAAACTCTTCGTGCTACCTTTGTCTCTGTGGATTCGATCCCAAACCACTACATCGTACTTTTTGTGCGCTTGCAGTGTTATCTCGTGTGAAAATCTGAACTATCAGTTATGATTCAACTTTGTAAACATCTCTTGACTCACTTTTGCAAATTTCTTCTTTTGATTTCATTTTTGCTTCTACATTTTTTTCTTGTTTCATTTTTTTTTCGTATGCTTTTGTTTTTCCATGGTGTTTTTAGAATGAAAAAGATGAACTAGTAAAAAGAATAGTACTTTATGAGAATGTATTATCTAAAAGTGCATTACGTAAGTTACCACACAATTTTGTATTACCCAAAACTTTCATTTAAATATGTCATAAGTATATGAGTAAATGCAAATTTCTTAATTTATTTTTTAAAGGAAAAAAATTAATGGTAATACAAAACATTTATCTTTGTGGAAAAAGAATAAAAAGCTAGAAAAACTAACAATTAGGAATGGAGGAAGTAAGACTTTTAAATAATTTTCTTAATTTGTATGAAAAGTGTGGTAATGACATTTTTTGCAAAATAAAGATATTAATTTAGGTATATTTGCTCCAACAAAAAAAAATATTTTGTTATTTGGGGGCTTCAAAATTAAATAAAAGCCGGTCGGATGGAACCAACTCAAAATTAAAAGGGTCCATCTCCCTTCTCGTCGTATCTAAAACCCTTTTATAGAGATTTAGGGCTTCAAATTTTTGTTTTTCAATTCCATTTGTTGTTTCTTTCTTATTCATGCATTTCGAGTGAATTATGTTTACACATGAGATGGTGAAACTCTTTTGTCTGAACCCAAGTAGAAGGATAATACCAACAACAACAACAATACCACTGGTGTGATTCTCCCTCTGTTAAACTTTGGCTCTCTCGTGCCCTATCTATATCCCCTATAAAGCAACTCAAAATCTTCGTGAAGATACTTAGATCAAACCCAGAAAGATTGAGCTTGTGTCTCAGCTTCTGCAAATGATGTTCGATAAAAGACCAAGGAAACTTGGATCTGTTTTAGTACTCGAGAGATTCTTTCAAGGTGAAGAAGATGAACTCTTTTGTTTTAAGTTGATTTTTATCGTTGAAAAAACCTATGTTTTGTATATTGATCTTGCAGGGAATCCGAAGCGTATTCAAGAGTGGTTCTGTGAGTTTGATTTTAATGGCGGTTCTGATCACAAAAGAGGGACGAGAGGATTAGCACAATTTGCGTTCTGATTGTCCGATGAGTTTGCTGAGACACTCAAAGACGGTCAGATTTTGTTTCTTGTCACCAACTTATTTCGCTATATTTTTACCCGAAGAAAACATGGATGGCATGTGGGATGCGGTGGAGGAGTTTCTTATGGAGGAGTCTTTCTCTTCCTTAACACTCTTGAAGAATGCGACTTACACTAATTTCTGGAATTATTTGCCAACTATTTCAGTATCAGCGTTGAATCTTGTGATCTCGGTGACTTGTCAAGATACGGTGAGACAAAATCTACCGAAGAGCTACTACTGCTGAATTCTATCATCAACCTACTCGGGACTATTCATTTCAGGTTATCTGAGGAATGCCAGACTCCATATTTATGGGATTGTCTATTTAGAATGGAATTGTGTTCCGCAGGTCTGAGACATAACGTATTCTCTGAAGAAAGCAAATCTGAAGCAATGATGATGATCTCGTGGTGGATGATGAGATTTTACAAATGCATCTAATAAGTAGAAGTTGGTTGCTATCCCCACATGGACCAGTGTGAGCTTCCTCTTCTTATTTTCTGTTTGTCCTTTTTCAACATGGAACATTGTCGACGAAATTCTCTATGGTTCATTGGATGGCAGATCAAAAAAATAATGAGGCGATTGATCATGTTTTCCCAATAAATATCCTGATTTGTAAATGCAAACTGGCTCCTATTTTGTGATCAGAATCGTCATTGAATCAAAGCTCAAGATACAAAACAAAGACTTTTTCAACAACTTCACCTTGAAAGAATTTTCTCAAGTATATAACTTCTTTTGACTAAAACATATCCAATTTTCCTCGGTCCTTTATCGAACATCATTTGCAGAAGCTGAGACACAAGCTGAACCTTTCTGGGTTTTGATCTAAGTATCTCCATGAAGATTTTGAGTTTCTTTGTAGGGGATATAGAGAGACTTGATAGGGCACGAGAGATCGAGAACCATGCGTCGCCAATGATTGAATGTGAGAGCCCAATTTGTTCAACATCAGTGTTGTTGTTGTTGCTGTGCGTATAAGAGTTTCACCATCTGATGTGAAAAGATAATTCACTCAAAAGAAACACCAAATGGAATCGAAAATCAAAAACCCTAAATCTCTTCTAGAAAGAACAAAGATGTCAAATAAGTCAAAGTTAGTTGCTATTTACTAACGAGTTTTCTTCAACATGGACCGAATAATAGATTTGTTTCTAATTAGTGTTCTTTTCATGTGAAATCGATTTTCACAACAAGCAAGGAGAAGATGAAGAACGATAAGGAGTTGAAAGCTCTGATTAACAGTACAAGGAATCAAATTACAGTCTCCAACAAGTTCGATGCTTTCGAATCTATCAATGGTAACTGTCGATAACAGGTGTCAAAAGATTAGGCGTTATCGAAACCCTATAAGAAACATTCGATGTAGCAAAAATATTATGAATCAATAAAATTGGTCTTTGCTATCTTTCAATTGTTAGCGTGCTGAAGAGTTTGAACAATGGCTCCGTTTATTGTCTCCAAAAAGTCCCATGACATCTCGGCAGCTTCGATGACCATTTGATGTTTATGGAATCCCCACTCGGGTGTTACATTTCATCAACCAATATAGAATTAGTTAATTTAGATGATCACATTTTCTACATAATAATTAAATAAGCTAATCTAAAAATGTTCCCACTCATTCAAGAATAATTAGGTAAACTTAATTATATTCTGAAATCCTCATCCCTCCTAAAAATTTAGATGTTTGTTTTATCTAAAATACTACTGCAACACCCAGCTTTTCAAATTGAGATTTATCTTACGCGTATTGTTCTCTATCTAAGAATTAAGTTGGATAAAGATGTTGACTGTTTTTTCCGTACAAATTATTAACATTTGATTCTCAATCAAGAGATATGGAAAATAAAGGATGAACAAGGAGGAATATTTAATAAGAATAATGACAAGAAATATGATAGAAATAGAGATGGGACGAGACGAGAGAGGTGGTTTCTTAATCAGGGCCATGCAGCAGAAGTAGGAGCAGTGTTGGAGGTGGGCTCGGCACCCCCCAATATTCTAGGTCCACTCTAAACTTTTAGGTCTCGAAGCCCAGTCAAGTTCGAGGCCCATATTCTCGATCCGTAACCCTTCGGTCCGCAACATTCGAGGCCCACCGACGACGTCAGCGTACGACCGCATTAAATACAGTACGGGAGCGTTGAGGCTCCGAAGGCAACACGCGAACCAAAGTTGCAGCAGATGAGGTCAGCACCTGACAACCCGTCGATAAAAGCCCAAAGACCCGCCAAAAAGCCTCGAGCGTATGGGCACACCTGACACCCGACAATACGGATGTGCAGGTCGAGGAGCAGCGAGAATCTCGCCGACCCTACCCATGCCGGGGGTCGGACCCGTGACCCAAAAGCAACAGCTACGAAGGAGGCTCCCTTCTATAAATAGAGGGATTCATTCAGTTAAAAGAGAAGGCTCTCCGGGGATTAGAGAGAGAAACAGATCTAGAGAGAGAAAACACCGTTGTAACTAAGAATTTTCCGATTATTAAGAAAAACGTCGTTGAACTCTACGCTTTACATCCAACGAGTCTCCGACCCTCGAACCGCTAAACCCTCAAAGTCACGTTGCAGTCCATGCCTCGAACATTTGGCGCCGTCTGTGGGGACTCCTCAGGAGAACTCTAAACGCAGAAAGCACTTCAACGATGTCTGAAAAGCAGAACACCATCCCGCCAAGCGCTCCGAAGGTACTCATGGAACCAGATCCAGCCTCGGCAGCACGACCCTCGTCTTCACTGGTCCACGCTCAAACCTCTGGGAAAACCACCAATCCGAAACCAAGGACTGGTCGTACGAAAATAACCGAAGCCTCTCAAGGAAACATCGGAGCATCGCTCCCAACCGCCCAAACACCGCCAGTTCTAACGTCGATCTCTCCCATACAGCAGCATCGAACCCGGGAGTCGAGAATCACGGAAGAAGGAAGCAACAGACTTCCTACCAGGCCTGTCTTAGGAGCTACATCTCCTCCATCTGCCGACGTAGTAGCCCTCCTCTCCGACCTAATCCACAGGGTCGATTCGCTCGCACAAGCGACTAACGCACGTTTCGAGGCGCTCACCTCGTCACCAAGCTTCTATCGAGCCGCGAGCGAGCCTCGTGCAACGACCCCAAGAAACACATCAGGGGAATTCCTCTTAAGCTTGTATCGCAACCTCTTCGGAGAGACGACGGTTAACCCCTCAACAAACCAAATCGAAGCACCGCCGCCCCCGGTAGAACCTCACCATACGACCCCCGATAGACGTTATGGAGCCGAATATGAGGCATCTAGAGCCTATACCGAAAAGCGCGATGAACTTGAACTCATACGTCAACATTTGCGTGATATCAACTCCTGAGTTCACCAGGCCGTGAGCTCTGCACCCGAGATCGACAGAGTTCTTAGAGAGGCACAGAACGTCCCGTTTACAGACCGGATCACGCGCTTCCACATCCCGCACCCAGGGAAAGTAAGGATCCCGAAGTACGACGGAACCACCAACTCCAGTCCACACCTCACCAGCTTCAGCATCGCTATGGGTCATGCTCATTTCGATCCAGCACAGCGAGACGCAGGTTACTGCCAGCTGTTCGCAGAAAATCTGGATGGAGCGGCGCTGAGATGGTTCTCCCGACTCCGAGCACACCCTATCGACACTTTCCATCAACTCTCCACCACATTCCTCAAGAATTACTCAATGTTCATTCAACAAATTCACACCACCGCCGACCTCTGGGCCATGTCGCAAGGCCCCAAAGAGAGCTTGCGTGACTTCATCGCGAGATTCAAAGACGTCGCCTCCCGAATCACATTATCCGATGAAGCAGACCTACCAGCCCTCCGCAACGCCTTGTGGTATGAGTCCGCCTTCCGCGATGACCTAAAAGTAAAAAAACCTCAAACGCTAGAGGACGCTCTTCACAGGGTGACACTCTTTATCGAGGTAGAAGAAGAAAAGCAAGCCCTTGGTAAGAAGCCCCCGAGTGCCCAATCCAAGGAAAAAACTAAAGCCCCCCCCCCCCCCCCGAGATGATCGAAGCGACGAGTATGAAGAGCCCCGTCAGCACTACGACGCGGAATATGCGAAGGAGCTCAAAAACAAGAAAGTGATGGTCCATCACGTCGGTAACGGTCAGAACCAGCAATCAAACTGGCAAAAGCGAGCTCGATCGGCAGACGTCGACCTCAGCAAATACTGCACTTTCCATAAAAAACCTGGTCATTCCACCAAAGAATGCCGACACCTGAAAGACCTGTTGCTAAAAACAAATAGCGAGGGAGAGATCTTCATACCACCTCGCGACGACACCAAAAAGAAGAATACCTGGATTCGCACCGACCAGAACGATCAGGTGCAGCCCCCGCAGCAGCAGAATTCCGCCAACGCAAACTTGAACCAAGTCAGACAAGTCGATGACGCCCCCAAAAGAGATAGAGTCGAAGAATATCCAATCGACGCGCCCCCCGCACCTCGGAAACGCATCAACATGATAATGGGAGGACTCCTCGATTGCGATGACTCAGTACGGTCAATCAAGAAACATCAACGTAAGATGATATCGGTAATCAGGTGGACCGGGATCAATGACCCGTCTGGCTACGTCGATAAGGAGATCACATTCACCGAGCACAACGCGGAGACTGTCCATCGTCCACACAACGACCCCCTCGTCATCGAGCTCTTACTAGCGGATTGCGAGGTTGCGAAAGTAATGATTGATACAGGCAGCTCCGTCGATTTGATCTTCAAAGACACATTTTGAAAGATGGACTTGAAAGACTACGCAATCAAACCTTAGAGAAAACCGCTCATCGGCTTCAACGGCGACACAACCCTGTCTGAGGGAACGATAAAACTTTCGGTCCATGTGGGAGGCGTGACCAAGCTAACGAAGTTCGTGATCATCGACACACCGATGATTTACAATGTGATCCTGGGGACATCGTGGATCCACGTAATGGAACAAATCCCGTCCACTTACCACCAGTGCCTCAAGTTCCCAAGCCCCACCGGAACACAGACCATCCGCGGCGATCAAAGCATGGCAAGAACATGTTTTATAGCCGAACTCAAACTCCGCCGTTCTTTCGCCATCTCGACTACCGCCGACCAGCCCGAACCGTCCCAGGCGTCGAAACCACCCCCAGTCCCCGAGACCTCCCGAGAAGAAGCACCAAAGCTCGACAAAGTCCTACAAGTGAACATAGATCCCAGCGACGTCACGTGTTGTGTCGGAATTGGTGCCAACCTTGACGCCTCGGTACATGATGAACTCGTCGAATTCCTTAAGAAAAACTTTTCTACCTTCGCCTGGACCACCAGCGACATGCCTGGATCACCAGCGACATGCCTGGATCGATCCAAGGATCGCCTATCACGAGCTTAACGTCGACCCAACCTACAAGCCCATTAAGCAGAAAAGACGAAAGCTTGGCTCGGAGCGCGCTCAAACAGTTAACGACGAAGTTGAACGCCTCACGAAAGCAGGCTCGATTGATGAAGTCAAGTATCCGGACTGGCTGGCCCACCCCGTAGTGGTCAAGAAAAAGAGCAGCAAATGGAGGGTTTGCGTCGACTTCACCGACTTGAACAAAGCTTGCCCAAAGGACAGCTTCCCACTCCCGCACATCGATCGGATCGTCGAGGTAATGGCTGGCAATGAACTCCTTTCTTTTATGGATGCTTTCTCCGGATATAACCAGATAATGATGCACCCGGACGATCGAGAAAAGACCTCATTCATCACCGACCGTGGAACCTACTGCTACAAGGTGATGCCCTTTGGCCTCAAAAACGCCGGTGCGACTTATCAACGCCTCGTCAATCGAATGTTCGCGGATCAGCTAGGCCGCACGATAGAAGTCTACATCGACGATATGCTCGTCAAATCGCTCATCGCCGAAGATCACGTCAACCATTTACGCGCCTGCTTTGCCACACTTAACCAGTACAACATGAAGTTGAATCCCACCAAATGCACCGTCGCAGTTACCTCTGGTGAATTCCTAGGCTACATGGTGACGCATAGAGGAATCGAAACCAACCCTAAGCAGATCACAGCAATCTCCGAGCTGCCCTCACCACGAACTACCCGAGAGGTACAACGACTGACAGGCCGCATCGCCGCTCTAAATCGTTTCATCTCCCGATCCACCGACAACTGTCTACCTTTCTATCAATTACTGCGAGGCAACAAGCGATTCGAGTGGGACGACAAGTGTGAAGCAGCTTTCGGGCAACTTAAAGAATACCTTTCGAATGCACCAATCTTGGCTAAACCCATCGACCAAGAAACTTTGTATTTGTACATCGCTAAATCGACGGCTGCGGTAAGCGGTGTCCTAGTTCGCGAAGACCGAGGAGAGCAAAGGCCAATCTTCTACATCAGCAAGGCCCTCGATGGTGCCGAGATGCGGTACCCGACACTCGAGAAATTGGCATAAGCTGTGGTCACCTCGGCAAGAAAGCTTCGACCATACTTCCAATCACACTCGATAGTCGTTCTAACGAACCAACCACTGCGTACAATCTTGCACAGCCCCACCCAATCCGGGGGAATCGCTAAATGGGCAGTCGAACTGAGCGAGTACGACATCGACTATAGAACCCGCACAAGCGCCAAGTCACAGGTTCTGGCTGATTTCCTGATCGAGCTACCCCCTGAGCTGACAAGCACCGAGCCCGTACCCCAAAACTGGACATTGTACGTCGACAGATCTTCCAGTCAGCACGATTCCGGAGTAGGTACCTCGACGCATTCTGTGACTTCCAGCTCGTCGCAAGCCAGTTCAACGGCGAATTCGACGCCAAAAACGAACGCATGGAAGCCTACCTCGGTGTCGTCAGGGACCTGGCCCAACATTTTGAATCATTCACCCTTATCAAGATACCGCGGAGCGAGAACTCCTCACCGGATGCCCTAGCCACACTTGCCTCCACGATGGATCCGACAGTCAGGAGGACTATACCGGTGGAATGCATCGAACAACCAAGCATCGCCCTCCCTAAAGGCGTCTGCGCGATCCAGACAGCTGACCCAGATACAGCCGATGCTCCTAACATCGAGGAGACCCAGTCAACCTACCCAGACGCCCACCTCGACGGTCAGGATTGGCGAACCGAAATCAAGGATTACCACGACGATGGAACTCTACCAAGCGATAAATGGGAAGCCCACTGTCTTCGCAAAAAAGCGGCTTGCTACACGATGGTCGAAGATGGTCTATATCGGTGGAGTGTCACTGGCACACTACTGCACTGCATCGCCAGAGACGACACAAAAAGGGTGATGCGCGAAGCTCATGAAGGAGCAGGAGGCAATCATTTCGAAGGAAGAGCACTTACACTGCAGGTCAAAAATCACGGTTTCTACTGGCCGACCCTGATGAAAGACTGCGAAGAATTCGCCCAAAAATGCAAAAAATGTCAGCGTCATGGCGACTCGATTCACACCCCCACTGAACTGCTCACGACATCCACCGCACCATACGCCTTCATGCATTGGGCAATGGACATCGTTGGCCCCCTCCCAGCCTCGAACTAGCGAAAGTACATGCTCATCATTACCGACTACTTCACAAAGTGGGTCGAAGCAAAAGCATACGCAAAAATCGAAGCTGTCGACGTTCAAAAGTTCGTCTGGAAATTCATCATCTGTCGCCAAGGTCTTCCCTACGAAATCGTCACCGACAACGGTTCACAATTCACATCTGCAAAATTCGAAGGTTTTTGTGCGCGATGGAGGATCAGACTCAGCAAGTCAACACCGATGTACCCGCAGGGAAACGGACAGGCGGAAGCGACAAACAAACAAATCCTCGACGGCATAAAGAAAAGATTCGAAGACAAAAAAGGTATCTGGGCCGACGAGCTAGACGGCGTTTTGTGGTCCCACCGCACAAGTCCAAGAAGCGCCACCGGTCGAACCCCATTCTCCCTCGCTTACGGAATGGAAGCGATGTCGCCAACTGAAGTCAACGTCCCCGACATCCGACGCGTCTTACTCACACAGCACCCCGACATCAACGACACAATGATGATGAATCAACTCGACTTCGCGGAGGAAATACATGACCAAGCCTTGTTACGCATTCATAACTACCAGCATCAAGCGGCGCGCTACTACAACAAGAAGGTCAAAGGACGCCACTTCAAAGAAGGCGACCTCGTACTATGCAAGGTCTTCGAAAACACAGCCGAACAACCCCTCTCCAAGCTCGGAACAAACTGGGAAGGCCCATATCTCATATCCAAGGTCGTCCGCCTCGGTGTATTCGAGCTCACACAAATGAATGGCGACATAGTGCCCCGATCCTGGAACTCAATGAACTTGAAGCGGTTCTACCACTAAGCATCGAGTCCCCTATCTATCACCCTGACCACTATCTACCTTTTGTAAAATCGAACTACGATTGGCTTGATTCCTTCGGGGTACGTAGGCAGCCTTTAACGAGGTTCAACTATATATCTATAAAAATTTTATTTCCAAAAATTGAAATCCGCCACACTGGCTGCCATCGAGGCAAGCATCAACGAGGCTATACACATGTCTCATCAAAAAATAAGCCAGGCCCGCCCCGCACAACGTATTCCCCACGAATGCAGTGGACTGATCACCCACATTCTATAAAGCCGAGCCCACCTCGCATGCGACATTCTCAAAAACAAGAAGTATATATATATATACAAGGTTTAAACCTCGCATACCCAAACCATTAAGAAATCAAATCGACTTACAAGTCCCTACGAGCCGCGTACCCATATCGAAAGGCTACAAGGTAAGCGACAAATATCAAGTAAAACATCCATACGATGAGAAGGAAATCCATTTAAAAAGGTTCACTAAGGCCGGTTACAACATCGAGGCGAACAAGAAACGTCGACCTCACGGAAAGAAAAAGCAAAATACATTAAGCAGAAAAATAAAAGCATTCAATTCTCCTCGGCATCGAGACGAGGCGGATCTTGCTGGAGAGGCGGAGCATCGGCCAATGATAACCCCGCACCGTTAGCAGGGTCGGATAACGAAGCAGATGGGAGCAGTCTAAACTCTTCTTGCGGAGGCCCCGAGGACACTCGTTCTCCCGAAAGGACCAGGTCAGATTCATACAACTTGACCATGGTCTGCGCTCTAAGCCACGCAACGGTCTCCCTCCTCTCATTCAAGGTGTTCACCTGGAACTCCTCCGGAAGATCCACCTCGTACGTCTCTTTAAGGACACGAAGCACCCCCATAATGCCCTTAAGCTGGTTGGCTATGAGGTAGTTCTTCTTGATGCGCTTATGATCCTCAAAAAACTGCCTCACCTTCAGCAAACGACCCTCACAATCTGCCTTTAGCTGCTCCCATCGAAGCCTCTCCTCCTGGACACGATCCTCGGCAGATTTTGCAGCCTTCTCGACCTCTTCGAGATGATCCTCGAGGTGCGACTTCTCTTCGGCAAGCTCCCGGATACGAGATTTTAATGTGGACATCTCGTTCGCCGATGCTACCTCTGTGCTTTGCAATCTATGAACCTCGAAAGACAAATCAAGAACCTTTTTCTTCTCCTCAATAAGTTCGAGTCGCAGACTCGCCGTTTTGACATGCTTCGCCTTCTCCAGTTTCTTGATGTCGTCGTCTCGATGCTTGACAGATTTCTTGAGCTTTTTTACCTTCCTATCGTATTTATTGACAAGGTTGGTAGAATGGAAGGCCAGCTGGAAAACGAGACAAGGACTTAGACAAAAACAAATGAAATCACAAATGGGTAAAAAAAAGAAAAAAAAAAGAAAACCACCTCTTGAGTCTTGTGAGAAAGCTTGCAGAACTCGTCCGCATACTCCATATCCTTCACCAAAGGAAGGTCGACACCTGACGAGGCGACGGCTCGATGCAATTCCCCACACGCATTCGAGTCGGAAACAAAGGGAGCTTGACCCGTGTACCTAAAGGTAAATCCCATCTTGTTGGACTCATCAATTTCATAAGAAACTACCGGGAGTGTCTCCACGGGTCGGGTCCCTTCCTGGCTAATACCGGCTACCGCCTCGGCATTAGCATGAGCCTCGACAGGAATAGCGGAGACTATGCTCCTGTCAACTCCTCCAGAACCCAACACCGCTTCACGAGACTCAGAAGGGGCATCGTCTCGATCAGATAGTGGAGTGCCATCATGGGATGGGGTAGGTTGACGAGGCGGAGAACTACGAGGCGAAAAACGCTCATCTGCCTCTCGATGCGAAGCGTCGCCGTGTTCCTCTGCACGACGACGTTTCCTTCCTCAAAGTGTCTGATTATCTTTAGAAGTGGTATCTTTCTCGATAGTCTCGGATCCTCCGACAACCTCAAAAATCTGGTTTTCATCAACGGTAAGGTCCGTGATCGCCACCTGTCCAGTCGGCGCGACCTATTTCGAGGCTTTCGTCTTCTTCCTCTTGGCCAGCGTCGGGAATAGGTCTGGGAACTCGTCGTCAAAACCCGCCATCTCTGCAGCAGGATCGTAAACTTTGGGCTGATCGACACTTGGAGGAAGACGCCAAGAAGCTGCCAACCCCAACGGAAACTGATTGAGAAAAATAAGAAGAAAAGAAACTGGGTTATCGAGGCGCTTACTTTTCCTGAAATTAGCGAGGTTAGCTTGAATGCCTCACAAGATGACAGGCCACGGGGTACACCTCCTTTTCTTTAGCTCCTCGATAAACCCAAAGTACTCTGGAGGAATAGGGTTGACCGGAAGAGGATGATCTGCACACAGCGAACAAAATGTTAAAAAAAGAGAATACGACCTGAACAGCTATTCAAACGAGACCACTACCGACGCTACGACCCCATCCCCTCATGTACTCCCGATTGAGGTCAGGAACCGACGCCTCGTTGATCTGGACGAAGAAGTACTTAGACCACCACATGTTGATCCTAGTGTTGTACTCCTCGACTAACTTACACCCTGCCTTGAAACGTACGTAAAAAGTCCCGGGCAGGGATCGGTTCGGACTGATCTAAGTCATCTCTTCGAACAACTCCAGCGTCATCTCGAAGTCCAGCTCCAAGGCCAAAGAGATAGCGGACACCAAGTTCCGAACCGAGGGGCACGTAAGTTGTGTAAACGAAATCCCTCTCGCCTCGCAGTAGGCTATCAGCAAGGGAGGAAGAGGGAACCGAAGCCCCGTATCTGCGAAGAAAGACTCGTAAAGTCACAGAAAGCCCCTTGGTAGATTCCAGGGTCACTGCTCAGGCCTCAGCTCGTGCAACTCCAGACCAGAGTTTCGACCACTGACGATGCTACGAAGCGTGACGGCATCAGACTTGGTCAGCAAGATCCTGTTAATCTTCAGAGGCTTCTTAGGCTTACCTGGGTCCACAGAGGCACCCCTTACCTTGGCCTTGGATTTCCTCATCTTTTTCTTCTTACTGATGACAAGGGTCAGTCGACACTCCGGAGAATCATTCCCAGGTTGCTCCCTAAGCACGAGGCCAAGATTCGCATCGTGATGCGTCTGCGAAGAAGATGTCGTATCCTGGCCAAGGTGCGATAGATTACGCCTCGATAGATCCTCGAGAAGACTTTGTTCCTCAACACTCCGTGAGGAAGATTAACCTCTCTCCACGGGGGAGAGAGCGGAGCGTCGACTACCCTCGTAGTCGTGCGACCCGGAGGATCCTGAAGGAGCGAACCTAACACGTTTCGACATCGCGAGGGCTTACTAAAAAGATCCAGCAAAAATAAATCTAAAGAACTATAGCCGTTCTAGAGCAAGTCAGAGAAATCTACAGTGGACTACGAAGAACACTGCCGCAAAATTCAAAGGAAGAGGAGAGAGAACAGAGGAAAAATAGTAGCAAGAATTTACCTTGATGTGTCGAAGAAATGAGGACTTAGCGAGAAGGGGCGCCTATTTATAAAGGAAAAGGGGAAATTGAAAAGACGTTTCATCATTAGCCCTAGGCGCGTCTCCCCATTTCCCCATGCGTAGACCCACATGTGGCATTCAGAGGCTGGAGCTACGTCGCCACGACGCTAGAATCTTCCTGAGCACCATAGGACGCGCCGACACGTCACCTTCACCTTAAACTTTCGGAGTACGCCAAGAGCGCCTCGTGAGCCCGCTGACTTCGAGGCGACGCCTCGTCAACGGACTGAGGGGGGACTAATTGTTGGAGATGGGCTCGGCACCCTTCAAACTCTAGGCCCACTCTAAACTTTTAGGACTCAAAGCCCAGTCAAGTTCGAGGCCCATATTCGCGATAACCCTTCGGCCAGCAACATTCGAGGCCCACCGATGACGTCAGCGTACGACCGCATTAAATACAGTACAGGAGCGTCGCAGGCTCCGAAGGCAACACGCGAACCAAAATTACAGCAGATGAGGTCAACACCTGACAACGCGTCGATAAAAGTCCAAAGACCCGCCAAAAAGCCTCGAGCGTATGGGCACGCCTGACACCCGACAATACGGATGTGCAGGTCGAGGAGCAGCGCGAATCTCGCCGACCCTACCCATGTCGGGGGTCGGATCCGTGACCCGGAAGCGACAGCTACGAAGGAGGCTCATTTCTATAAATAGAGGGATTCATTCAGTTAAAGGAGAAGGCTCTCCGGGGATTAGAGAGAGAAACAGATCTAGAGAGAGAAAACACCGTTGTAACCAAGAATTTTCCGATTATTAAGAAAAACGTCGTTGAAATCTACGCTTTACATCCAACGAGTCTCCGACCCTCAAACCGCTAAACCCTCAAAGTCACGTCGCAGTTCCCGTCTCGAACAAGCAGCACATGCTACATTTCCTCTAACTCATTCACCTTTTTTCACTAACAACATTGATCCGAAGATAATCCATTAATACATGTGTTGCGATATATGCGTGGGAATATCGCGTTCCCTCCTCTTGATATTTTCTAGTCCGGATTATACTGACACATGTCGATGCTCTCTTTTTGAAAAAAAAACTTAAATCTATGGTTTCTACCGTAGATTTCCCAGAATATAAATATTATCTTAGCATCTAATCTATAGGCTACTGTTCCTCTATAATAAATATTTGTAGAATATATTTGCTTATTTATTCAAATATATTAGATTCGTTTTTCTGGATTAACATTGTTTTACAAAAATATACAATTTCTAGATTTTACGGTGAATATATCTGTAACATCCCTATTCCGAGAGAACCGAAAATGTTTCAAATGGTACCGCCAAAATTGGATTAAATTTCACCAACCGGTTATTAATTATCTGCTTCTAACTGCAACATGCAGTAACACCAAAAAGAAAAAAAGGAAAAAGAGAGGGATGAATAACTTTTCAACCAAGTCAGCCAGTGAGGATGAATCCGACTCCGTCTCACCTGATATCCGTTTAACCTCGAAAGTCCAGACCTAACCCTAAACCCCACAAAAAAATATCTACCGTGCCTGAGCAACTAGCAAGTTGAAATTCATTTAGAAAATAACCCTAGCTTACTAGACACCTCTTTCAAAACTTTCTCAAACCAATTGCCTTTACCTAGTGCGTCTTACAATCACGGCATATCTCCCCATGCCCTAACACAGGACCTACCCAGGATAGTTCACAGAGTGCAGTCTTACCACTGCCTGGCTCTCCTGCCTCGTGGTCTTATGGCACAGTTCACAGAGAGCAGACGACAAACCCTCTGAACTCTGCTGTTCATGGTCCGCCCTGACACAGTTCACAGAGAGCAGCCTCACCACTACCTGACCCTGCTGCCCGTGAGCTATTAGTCAATCTGGATCTGTCCTCCGAGTACCCTCGCTAGGGCCCACGGCTTTCCAATACGATCCAGGGTTTTAAGGTCCATTGATCCAACTACCTTCTCGTCCGATACTTTGGACGTAGGGCACTACCATATGGCCAGCTCCCCTACGGATTACTTCCATCTGCCCGGCACGAAGATCCTACTCCTCACCTCTCGATTCCACCAAGGCCTTGAGCCCTAGGGCGGGGTGCATCACACCCGTAAATTAGGCATGTGACTATCCATTAGAGAAACGCATCACCGGATCAACCTAGACTTGTTATCATCATAGTCATTTTTAAGGACTTACGTTCTCACACAGATTCTAGCCTAGGCTCGACTTAGCGACCCAATAAATTAATCGCACTTAGGCGTATAAGGCCTTATATCATTAGCATTAAAGATTACATAGTTCTTAGTCGTGTGAGACTTATAGCTCGACACTGGCCAGATTAACCCTAGACTAACAAAATTAAACAAATATCGAGATCAACGAACCCTCCAGAATGGCTGACTGACGATCCTCCTTCTGAGCTTTCACCCCACGTTTGTAACACCCCCGATCAAGAGTAGGTCAAAGTCAACTAATCTGCCGTGCAACAATCAAACAAGAACATGCACGACAGACCAATCAACCTTAACAAAACGTCCGGACCGGAGATGCCACAACTATGCTCTCAAACACTTGACCCGAGTTTCGCTGAACAAATCCGGAATCCCAAGATCAAACACTTGAGAACATGTATCCTAATGGACCCAAGCTAAAGGTGAATCCATTAGTTGGTTTGTCCCGGACAAGGACTAGTATCATACGAAACCCACAAGTCCTTTATAAAACATACTTTTATATATCATTTAGGTTCCAAACATATTAAACACCTATAGTCTCGGCCGATATTGAAAACACACTACTTAATACAAACATACTTGTCTTTTGCAAAAAGGCAGCAAAACTACACCAACAGTCCATGCTTCTTCAAAACCCGCTTACTATCCCACTAGGGTTACCTGCAAAACGAAGAGTCTAATGAGTAACTATTTTGCTCAGTGGGTTCGGTTACTTATTACCCCCCATTCCCACATGCAACAAACAATATCACACAGAAAGCAATTCAAACATATCAAGAAATAAAATTACAATCAATCACTCGAGGCTCGCCCCTCGCCATTGGTAATCCACCCACCATCAACCACAATCCATAATCCCTCACACTTCCCTTCTTGCGCTCATCGACTCTAGACACAAATTCTAAAAAGTCGATGGCTCGGATACCTGCCGCATCGTCATGTGGCATGTCCGCACCGCTCGAGGGTAGCTAGCCCTATCACCGTGCTCAACATAACTTGTTCCAACAAGTTATGGCCTCTATCAACATAACCTGCCGGGTACGACCCCGATAAGCTATGGCCTTTAGGTGGATATCAATAACTCTCCTGACACTCTACCTGAGTGTCGAGCTCACACTACGGGTTCCTCACCAAGCGAACCCGTTCGCAATCAAATCCGGGTTCCACACCAAGGGAACCCGGGATAAACAATATAACACACAACATGCATAATACATCAATCCTAACCTATATCTATCATAGAAACATGCATCACACAATCAAGCAATCACATAATAACATGCAATCAATCAACATGCATCACACAATCAAACAATCACATAATAACATGCAAGTAATCGAAATGCAGCCAAACTGGTGAACCAGACACGCAAGCACACTACTCGGACACTGTTCGAACGTGTCTTACACTGTCCCAAATGTATCCGGACATGCCAGACAGTGTCCGATCGGATCAGAACGTGCCCGAATGCTCGTTTCTCATATCCGATCGTATCAAACAGTGTCCGAACAGTCGGGAAAATTATTTCTCTGAGAATAACCTATTTTTCTCCAGGGAATAACCTTATCATTTATTCCTAAGACCATTTTACCTTCAATGACCTAGGAATAAGTTTCTCGACTTAATTTCTCGGTCATCTACGACGTTCTAGACCGAACCATTGGCATTTCCAATCCACTAAAACTCTTAAGGAATCTACCCGAGCCGCTTTGAATTTTTGGCTTCTCCTATGTGGCTTAACTAGCCCTAGGCTTACCACTAACCGGCCAACTCAACTAAAATGCTATCCGTTCGCGAGGGTTATTACATTTTCCCCCAATAAAATTCGTCCTCGAATTCTTAGGGATACAAGCCTCAGCTTTGCTTCCTTCATTGTATCACCCTCAGCTCAGATCAGATCAAGTTCTGTCAATCCACCGTGCAAAAATCAAACAAGAACATGCACGGTAAATCGAGAAATCCTAACCTTTCACCAAACTGAAGATGCTACAACTACTTCAAGTTTGTGGCTCCATCATACTTCCGCGATCAACAATCTCCACTGGCTTAGAATGAAGGTTTAGGGTAAGGTTTTCTAATGGTTCACACTTAAGCTTTTATTTTCATAAAAGCTTTCTAGGATTCAACTAATCCTAATGATACCAAGACAGCTAACGATACCTTCACGGGTGCCAAACGAAACATAGGTGGTTCCAACACCTAGTCACATTCTACTTTCTCATCCTAACATATACTTCTATCATGAAGTTCTACCATGCAATACTAACATGCAATCACTCAATAAACAAAGCATGCATTTCAATCAAAACTCAATGAGTTAAAATCTAACTTACCTAGATTTGGGCCCTTGATGGGGCTGAGGCAGTTTCTATTGACCTAATTCTATGGCATTCACTTGCCTCCCTACTGCTTGACGCTTTGGCGCAGGCTCGATAGCAAGTCTTTGGGATGGGGCTGGTAGAGCAAAAGCACGCTTTTGTGGACATGATCTTGCATAATGACCTTTCTCACCACAAGTGAAGCAAGTGACAAAATCAGGAACTTGTTTGTATTATCTTTGAGTAGGACATCTTCTTGCTACATGTCCTAATCCTCCACAAATAAAACATGAGGTTGAACCATTCACAAGTTGTCCTTCATTTCCTCTTCCTTTTCCTCTTCCTTGATTCATCTGCCATTGATTACTCATCCTTCGAGTATCTAGATCCTCACTCCTTTGAGTTAGTTCTATAGTCTTTTTCACAGCTTCTTCTGAGATCATACCTTCCTCCACATTCACGGCTCTTTCTCCTATCTCATATAAACTTTGAAATGCTACTACCTGCAAGCGGTTACGAAGCTCAGGCCGCATTCCTCTTAAGAACCTGCAGATCAACGCTCTTTCATTCCCTGCTCCGTAGGGTGAGTACCTCCTTAGTCGGGTAAATTCCGCTTCATACTCCTGTACACTCCTATCTCCTTGAGTTAACTCCAAAAACTTGGTTTCCAAACTATCTCTTGCTTCGGGAGGGAAGAAGTTTTGTTCAAACTCCTTTCGAAAATCATCCCAACTAGTACATCTCCACGCGTAATGCTCTTCCACGTTGTCCCACCAATCAGATGCGTCCTTTTTTAAATAGTATACCGCCACTTTCTTTTTAAACTCATCAGGACATCGGACTGCTCGAATGTTTTTCTCCAAGTTTCTTAACCAAGATGCCGCCTCAAAGTGGTCTGTTCCTCCAGAGTACTCAGCCGTTCCGAGATTCTTCATTAATGTTACCATCTTTAGATAATCTGTTAGGGATGTCGATCGCCTCTCGGGTGGTCCTCCATTACCACTTGGTCATCGATCCAATCTATCAAATAACCCTTGAACTAATGTCGTTAGGGGATCTGAACTCCATATTATCCTTGGCGTATCATGTGTGTCGGGCATCTTCCTCTGATGACTGGACACAGACACATATTGTTGTTTTATATAACTCAGTTGTGGTCTAGACAAACTTGATAATGATTCCCTACCTCTCGGATTATGATATCACTCCTCTTGCTCATAATCTACCTGTGAATATATCGGGTTCCTTCCGGTTGACTCACGCTCATGCTCTACTCCCCGGTTATGCCCCAAAGCTATCCATGAGTCACTCGATACTCCAGGATTTGGGTATCCCATAGGGACTACCATTGGTTCCTCACTCCTTGTTTGTCTTGGAAACATTCTGCATCATAATTTCAAGGTAAATCCTAACCCAACTTAAATAAAAGAAGAAGCATGTTGGTTTCCTAAACTGCCTTTGCGACACATTTGACTCAATAAAACATTTGAAAACAGAGTCCCATGTGAACATACAGAACCATGCTCTGATACCACCTTCGTTGTAATACCCCCGATCAGGATTAGGTCAAAGTCAATCAATCTGTCGTGCAACAATCAAACAAGAACATGCACGACAGACCAATCAACCTTAACAAAACGTCCAGACCGGAAATGCCACAACTATGCTCCCAAACACTTGACCCGAGGTTCCCAGAACAAATCCGGAATCCCAAGATCAAACATTTGAGAACATATATCCTAATGGACCCACGCTAAAGGCTTTACAACCCTAGTTTGAATCCATTACTTGCTTTGTCCCGGACAAGGACTAGTATCATACGAAACCCACAAATCCTTTATAAAACATACTTTTATATATCATTTAGGTTCCAAACATATTAAACACCTATAGTCTCGGCCGATATTGAAAACACACTACTTAATACAAACATACTTGTCTTTTGCAAAAAGGCAGCAAAACTACACCAACAGCCCACGCTTCTTCAAAACCCGCTTACTATCCCACTAAGGTTACCTGCAAAACGAAGAGTCTAATGAGCAACTATTTTGCTCAGTGAGTTCGGTTACTTATTACACCCCATTCCCACATGCAACAAACAATATCACACACAAAGCAATTCAAACATATCAAGAAATAAAATCACAATCAATCACTCGAGGCTCGCCCCTCGCCATTGGTAATCCACCCACCATCAACCACAATCCACAATCCCTCACACTTCCCTTCTTGCGCTCATCCAATCTAGACACAAAGTCTAAAAATTCGATGGCCCAAATACTTGTCGCATCGTTATACGGCGTGCCCGCACTGGTCGAGGGTAGCTAGCCCTATCACTGTGCTCAACATAACTTGTTCCAACAAGTTATGGCCTCTATCAATATAACCTGCCGAGTACGACCCCGATAAGCTTTGGTCTCTAGATGGATACCAATGACTCTCCCGACACTCTAACTGAGTGCCGGTCTTACACTACGGGTTCCTCACCAAGCGAACCCCTTCGTAATCAAATTCGGGTTCCTCATCAAGGGAACCCGGGACAAATAATATAACACACAACATGCATAATACATCAATCCTAACCTATATCTATCACAGAAACATGCATCACGCAATCAAGCAATCACATAATAACATGCAATCAATCAACATGCAGCACATAATCAAGCAATCACATAATAACATGCAAGTAATCGAAATGCAGCACATAATACTCTTGTTTTGCAGGCGCTATTCGCTCCTAACTAACCATCTATAACCTGAGACTCACCTCAGGGTTTGGTTACAACGGTCGGAATAGTTTCAGGGAAGATTCAGCTCCTACGAAAACTTTGGCAGAGTTTCGGACCTCTAAACCTTTCGCTTAGATCAATGGAAAAGGATTCCCCATGTTGCGTTTGTCAGAAATGGGATCCGAACCTATTTACAGACTTAGGCTATGAAAATACTAAGGAGAAACTAAGGCAAAAAACTATTACCTGAGAAATTTCTATTCGAACAGGTTTTTCTACGGCCGAGACAAGTTCTGCCACGCTCGGATAGTAATCGGCTACGGTCGGGAAAGTTTTTAGCGATCGGGAAAGGGATTTCCGTGAGCACAAGTTGGTTTACGAATGGAGAATGCTAAGACAAGGTCCAAGGAGTATTTATAGGGTCTAAGGCACGAAGAAATGAGGTTGGGTTCGAGAAAATCCTTGCTGGCCACAAGCACGAGCTGTCGGCTGAAGGGAAGCTGCTGGACACCGCGTTCGGCCTGCGTGCTGACACATGTCCAGCTGCTTCTGCTGAAGCAGGCAGCCAGACTAGTGAACCAGGCACGCAGGCACACTGCCCGGACACTATCCAAACGTGTCTTACACTGTCCCGAACATATATGGACATGCCACACAATGTTCGATCGAATTAGAATGTGCCAGAATGCTCGTTTCTCAGATCTGATCGTACCGAACAGTGTCCGAACAGTCGAGAAAATTATTTCTTCGAGAAAAACCTATTTTTCTCTGGGGAATAACCTTACTATTTATTTCTAAGGCCATTTTACCTTCAGTGTCCTAGGAATAAGTTTCCCGACTTAATTTTTCGGTCATCTACGACGTTCTAGGCTGAACCGTCGGCATTTCCAATCCACTAAAACTCCTAAGGAATCTACCCGAGCCGCTACTTCTCCATAAATCCAACTTTGAATTTTTGGATTCACCTATGTGGCTTAACTAGCTCTAGGCTTACCATTAACCGGCCAACTGGGCTAAAATGCTATCTGTTCATGAGGGTTATTACAACGTCGATCCTCCATCGTCCTTCTTATCCCATGCTTATTCCCCAGCTTGAACCACTTCCACCGTACCATTGGGACTCCGAATTCTCTAACCGCAAATTCCCAATTAGACTAGCCGGTGACCCACCTTCCAAAGGAGAAACCTAAACCAGGAATACCCGAGGTTATACCTTACCTAGGAACTTGCCAAAAATGGAAACTTTCTATATATGGAAACCTGCCATAATTGGAAACTTTCCCAAAAAGGAAACCTGTCTGAAAAAGAACTATCCTAAAATGGAAGATGCCAATATGGAAACATGCCATATTCAGAAACTATCCAAAAAGGAAATCGGTACCAGGGCAAAATGGTAATACACTTACTAAGGAAAGGCAGCAGTCTTGGGAACGTCTCGGGTCGTGGTGACTTCTCGGGAACGAGACCTCGGAGTTCTCCAGCTTCCTCTTAGCACGGAAAGCTTTGCTGCAGCGACCTCGAGAACCTCGATCAGAAACATAATGGAACGAAATTAGGAAAAATGGAGAAGATAACCAAAATCGGCAAAACCGGACCAAACCTAATAGATTAGGCCAAACTGACTAGATCGGCCAAACCGACTAGACCGGCTACACCGACTAGACCGGCTCAACCAAGTAGACTGGATAAACTGAGTTGACCGGCCAAACCGATCGAGGCCAACGACCTAACATAACCTAATCGGTCGAACCGTTTAACTAACCTAACCAAAGACTAAAAAAAAGAAAGACCAGACTTACCGAAAAGAGCGTCGGAACTCGCCGGGATCTTCCAAAAAATGCTCGGCACTCGTTGAAAGGACTCGGAGAGTTCACTAAAAAACTCCTGGGAATCAGGCAAAGAAAGAAACTCCGCCAGAGGCGGTGGATTAAAAGCTGTTGGGACTAGCCGAGAAGATGATCCCCCGTGCAGAGCATTGCACTGACTTGTGAAGAAATGAGAGGTCGAAGTGTTGTATATATAGTGGGAGGATGGGAAGGATGATGTCCCTTCTTAACAATGTGGGACATTTAACAAAACAAGATTAAAAATGAGCTTTTAAAATTAGAAGGGATAGACGCACATGGTAGGATTCGATCCCTAGTTGCTGGTACAAGCTTGCTTCCCCTCTGGTGACTTCAATAACTATGTCACATTAACTTTCTAGAAGTTTATACGAAACTGGGATTAAGAAATCGGGTTGTTATAATATCAAATAATAGAAATTTTGGGAAAAAATAGTGACATCACGTACTCTAGCAGAATATTGCACTTGTTTTCATTTCTTGGGTTTCGAATGATAACGGCTGAATCGTACATGACAAGTGGATTAGATAGTGCAATGCAAATAAATTGCGGTTCGTACGAGAGAATTATAAGCTTGAGAACTAGTAAAGTTTTTGTAAAATAAATGGTGCGAGAGAATGGTTGAATAGTAACATTTTCTTACACAAAGATGCAACTTCTAGATTTTTCCTGACAATATATAAAATAATATAAATTTTGGAAGAGTAAATCGAAATAGACTATTAATACATATCATACTTTCTTATATTAATACATATATATATATACACACACACATAAGAGTACACATCTTTTGATGTCTTTTCATCTCACTTTTTACTTGATAATTATTATGTCAAAATGTCATGGTGAGTGTTCAGGTATCCACTCGGGTTTGGTTCGAGTTTACTCGGGTTTCGAATTTTTAGTGTTAGAGAAGGTCTCATTCGAGTATTACACATTTCGGTCGGATTGAGTTAAATTTTGGTTCTTCAGGTATTGAATTTTAGGATCCGTTCTGTTTTTTATCGGGTTTAACTTGAGCTATTAGACTCTAAAGTAAAATGAAGTTGAAAGCTTGAGAAGAAAATTATAACTTTGTCTATATTTAGAAAATTGGTTATGAACTAACGATTTAAAATGATTTTTTATTTAACTAAATTTGCAAAACCATTTTCTAAATATGATTTTTTTTATTATAGTATGATTAGACAAATTTTAAAGATCTAAAGTTTAAAATATTTTATGAGATGAATGCAAATTTTCAAGAAGTTTTTGCTTAGTAAAATCGGTTATTTCAAAAATTTCTATATTTTGCTACTCATTTTAAGTAAATTTTAGCTCGCTCTTAATTACATGAAAATTATTACTTTTATTATTTAGAATATATATATATATATATACCCATTAGTAGAATTGCTACATGTGATAGAATTGTATGGGCCCTTACAAAGAATGGGATCTACACGGATAAATTAGGTTATTATGTGGGCAATGTTTTGGACAGAGGGTATTAGTACCACCTTTGTACGGTCTGAATTTTAAACATCTTTTAGATCAGGTATGGAAAGTTGAAGCACTAGCAAAGCTGAAACATTTTATGCGGCAGGTCACATCGAGTAGTCTGGCGGTGATTTTAAGGTTACGTTTTCGAGGGATTAAATTTGAGATAAGTTATACATGATATGAATATGCAACTGAAAATATTAACCATGCATTTTTTGAGTGTCCCCCCCCCACACNCCCCCACCCTACCCCCGCGCGCTGCAGACTTTGACTCTCTCCAATATCACGTCAGTTTCTGAGGTTCTTCATAGAACTTCGATTTGGTCAAATATGGATTTCCTATACTGGAGAATTCCAGGTATAGAGGCTGAGAATGTAAAAGGAAAGGTTTTCTCGTGGATTTTATGGTTTATTTTGAAAGGGAGAAACTATAGGTTATGTAATGGTAAAGATAGGCATGCTAAAAAGTGCTCAAAGTGAGGCGCAAGCTTGGAGGATGTCCAATGTAGTGGATATCATTTTTCATCTGCCACAAGTATCCTCCACTCCAACAGTCCAAGGTCTTATGTGTCAGATTGACGGATCCTGGAAGTGTGATGTCCCGTTTTTGGGTCTTGGGTGGTTCTCTTGTAATTACATGATAAGCTATATGATGATGGGAGCAAAGGGCCAGCGTCAAAGTGAGTCTCCTTTACATACAAAGTTAGAAGCACTCATGTGGACAATGGAGTTGTTGTATATGTTGCAGTAAAGGATAGTTACGCTCCACACATATTCTATGGAACTTTTGATGATGGTGGCAAACCTAGAGAATTGGCCAGCTTTTTCACCACAACTAGCGGAGATCCAGAAGCTAATATCTCTTTTCAGCTCGGTGGATTTCAAGTATTTACATCGATTGCTGAATGAGAAGGTCGACAAGCTAGCACGTAATGCAAGGTTGAGGTTATCAATTGTTAACTATGTAAACTCTATACCCTCAGTTTGGATTACCAAGCCTTTTTAATTGTTTAATACTTTTGTTAACAAAAAATATGTATATAAAAATATGCACTAAGAACAAAACCTTTGGTATCAAGCAAGTCAATGGCTATCAAAACCGATATGTCTAAAGGTTACGATAGAGTTGAATGGAATTTTCTGGAAATTCTCTTGGAAAAATGGGTTTTGCACATGATAGCTCAGGTTTTCACCCAAGAAATCACTGCAAGCATACAGTTAAGCACGTTGTAGTGGTTCAGGATCAAATCCACATAGACCGATGATCACACGAAAAGCTATAGATCAAACACGCGCTAAAGTGAAAAGGAATAGATTGTTGGTGATGCACATTGGGCACAGATGTTCTCAGAGAATTCAAGTCATCATCACTGTCATGTTAATTAACAGAGAAATAGAATTAAGAACCATCTAGAGCTGAAATCACTAATTTAGAATTTCATATTCTAAATATGTATTAGATCCAGGTTTGATAAGTTCACAAAGAGCAATAACATCAACTTTCGTTGGCTAAGGACACTTTGCTCGTTTAACACAGATCGGGCATTCAAGAAATCACTTTCGGTGTATTGAAAATCCTAAGATCAGAAACTAGGTCGCGAATCCAATTCCAACATTAAACATAGTGATAAACAAAGATCCAATAGATAATTTTCCAATCTAACAACCTAACAATGACAAATCATGAAAATCCTAACGAGAAACCCTAGACCCAACAATAGAACTACTCACACATATTCAAAGAACAATCGCAAGACAAATCAATGAGAAACATCATGCAATTGAATAGAATATGAAAAGAGGGTTCAAGAATCTTCTCCAATTCGAAGTACGGGTGAGATATCTTCTCCCTTAGATTACAAAGCTCTCAAAGGTGGCTTAGAGTCTCAAAAACAGCATAATCAAACTTTAAAACGAGTTTGAATGTTCAAATATATAATATGAGTCTTCAATCTTCAATTCTGGTTCAAAATAAGTGGTTTTGGATGCTTCGTCACAGGATGCTCATATTTACGGATATTTTGCCAGGATGCTCATTTCTGCGCATTCATTTTTTTGTTGCCAGCATGATATGTGTTAACAAAAATGGCCATAACTTTTGATCACACAGTTGGATTTCCTTAAAACAACCTTCAAATAAAAGCTAACTCTTGTGGTTATCTTTTGTCGAAATTTTAGCTTGATCCAGCGGTGGGACTTTTATCAAACAAGACTAAACTTCTGACGCTTTAGCATGATTCTGCATTCCAAATATCCGTTTTTGGCCCAAATTGTTCTGTTTCTCTCCAAAGCACATTAAAACCTGTAAAATACTCAAGAACACCAAAAGAATACAGAAAGAACCAAATACATGTAAAAACACCATTTTTCTCGAACAAAACATTAGTAAAAACCCATAAAATTCGAATACTTCAAATCCACCAGACTTGAATCTTTGTTTGTCCTCAAGTAAAGGAAACGAAGATTAAGCCAAAGCTTAAGAAGTTTGAAAACAAATGGACCTTTACACTTTCAATACACTTTACTCTGCACTAGATTCGCTGACCACATAGACCTGAGACGGTTAAAACATTCTCCCCAAGAATCTCTGCATGACCTCCCAAGCCCATCCATACTCCAAACTCTGAACCTACAAGCTTAGCATTCATGAAAATAACTATCTACATTCATTCAAATAAGCGTGAGACTTTTTCACAAGAGAACTCGTCATCAGGAATTTCAGGCTAGATAATCAAAGGGCTTTTAGTGGTGAGGATTAAAGTGTTTCGAGGTATCAAATCTGCGTCATGATGCAAAACATTATGCAAAATCGCAGGTAAGAAAGAGTATATTGATATCCATGTCCCCTAACTACGAAAGTAAAAACCACCGATTCAAAGTAAACCAAACATGTGCAGTCCTTAGGGTGCATTTAAACAACAAAATAACATGTAAATACTAATTTCTAACCTAAATATAAATAACTAGAAGGAAATTTTCGTTTTGTTTTTGCATATATACAAAAAATTTAGTAGAAATTAATATTACAGAGACATTTTTAATCATAGAACACCCATACATCATGAAGAAATGCAACACATCCATCTAATCCTCTAAAACGTCTAACACCGAGTAAACAGACACTCAAGACCGTGTCTAAACCACCTAAATTATTCAATCCTACCTAAGTAATCAGAAGGATCATGTCTACTCTACTATCTCCATTTTTTTGCACATGTGAGCATATAAGATCAAAGAGAAATGCATGGATATTCAATGAGATAGGGTGAAGGTGTGATGCCAGACTAAAAATGAGTCTGGTCACTCAGGATTACTGAAAAAGAGTGGTAGAAAAATTGGGATGTAATCCTGAATGATTGGTTCCAAATTCCTGATTTCAAGTTTCTGGATCAAAGCAATTAAGTTCATTGGTAATCTAGATAAACAGAGTTAAAAATAGTCCTGACAACAGCCTGAGCTCTAAAGATTTATGGCAGGAAGTTTGGTCATGAGATATTCCAGTTTTCTTGCACTAACAGCTCAAATAAAATGGTCAATATGAATAGAAATAAAGCATAACACACAAAGAAAGTGATCTGATAATCATCATAAAGTGCTAGAATCCAACAAGACTGACTAAATAAAACATAAAACTGACTCAAACAACACACCAGAAAAAAAGAAAAAGCATAAGTAGCCTCCCCTAGACTTATCTCACACTGTCTCGGGGTGAAACAAATCTAGAGAAGGGATAAGTAGCAAAAAGATAGATAAAAATCCATAAGAAAAAGAAAAGAAAAGAAAAGAAAAACTAACGAGTGGGATTGTAGACTCTGAATTCAGCTTGAAGTCATATCCTTTTCGTGGTATGGATCGATAGATCCCTAGGCAAGGATCGGTTGATCCTTGTCCGTCTAGCAAGAAAATTTGCTCGTTCCTTTGCTATATCCAAGAGTCCAAAACCACACAAAAACCAAAACCAAAAGCAAAAAACACCAAAAATATAACTAAAAGAAAGAAAACTAACCTGTGGGCTGCCTCCCACTCAGCGCTTGTTTATAGTCACGAGCCTGACTTAGGTTGTAGGTGGTAATCATAAGAATCAAAAGGTTGAGCCAATGCACCTTTAGTCCTTTTCCTATAGTGCAAGAAACAACATGTGCAAAAGAATACATGGTTTTCCATGGCAACAAGACATATTTCTCATCAAAGAAGGTCACTAACAGCATAGCATATATCTTTTAAATATTCTTTGATTACTGGATGCTCATAGGGATCAAATGCATTAAGTGGAAAGAAAAAATCAACTACATGATTCTTTGATTACCGGATGCTCATAGGGATCAAATGCATTAAGTGGAAAGACAAAATCAACTGCAGGTTCAAACGAATTTAAAACAAAATAGTCAACTTCATCTCTGTCAATAATGTACAGCACAATATTCTCATCTCTCGAGTCAATCTCAACCTCAGAATCCTCTATCTCATTCAAGATCTTATCTACATCAAGCACATCCTCAAAGTAAGATTTTTCAAGAAGAGATCTAGATGTTTCATGCATAGAATAGTTAAACTCAGGGTCATGATCATTCAAAGAACACAAATAATGAATGTCAAGACATATCTCGTGGTAATCCCTAGCAAATTTTTCTACTCTTAAGTCATTCATCCTTTCAGATTCGGATATCAAATCATAGCATTCATCAATGAGCAACGGAGTATCTAAACTACAAGCTACATCTTCAATGCAAGGCTTGTGACTATCTTCATAAACATTAGTTTCAAAAGTTGAGTCACATGTACCTTTGAGTTGGCATGGTGGAACCCAATATATTACCTCTTTAAGTGCATGACCCATATGTATTTACATGCTTGTGAGCTCTCTGCTTTCAAGTATTGCCTGATGTGTGCGAAGCTTCAAACGAATCATAGCTGCTAAGGTACTCCACTTCATCGTTGGATTTTCCTTGCTTTCTTCATCCAACCTCAGTCTTTGTTCTGGTGTAAGCACGCTTTCATCGGATGGTGGCTCTACGTAGGGCTCATCATCAAAACTATCTCTCTCCTGTTACCAATCATTGTAATCCATGGCCATAAAACCTGCAAAGTAATAAAACTAAAGAATAAATTAGTAACAAAATTTTTTAAAAAAGAAAGAAATGCCCTCGACGCGCAATGATCAAAAGCTCTAAGATGACCAAATGGTCCCCGGCAACGGCGCCAAAAAACTTGATAACTCAAGTTTTCACTGATCAGGCATACAAGAAATCACTTTCGGTGTATTGAAAATCCTAAGATCAGAAACTAGGTCGCGAATCCAATTCCAGCATTAACATAGTGATAAACGAAGATCCAATAGATAATTTCCAAATCTAACAACCTAACAATGACAAATCATGAAAACCCCTAACGAGAAACCCTAAACCCAAACATGTGTCTTCAATCTTCTATTCTAGTTCAAAATAAGTGGTTTTGGTTGCATCGTGATATGGATCGATCGATCCCTGTCATTTTGCCAGGATGCTCATTTCTGCGCATTCGTTTTCTCGCTGCCAGCATGATAGGTGTTCACTAAAATGGTCATAGAGTTTTATCGCATCGTTAGAATTCCTCCAAACAACCTTCAAATTAAAGCTAACTCTTGTGGCTATCTTGTGTCAAAATTTTAGCTCGATCCAACGGTGGAACTTTTGACAAAAAAGGCCAAACTTCTGACGCTTCAACATGATTCTGCATTCCAAATATCTGTTTTTGGTCCAAATAGTTCTGTTTCTGTCCAAAAAACATTAAAACCTGTAAAAATACTCGAGAACACCAAAAGAATCCAAAAAGAACCAAATACATATCAAAACATCATTTTTCTCCAACAAAAAATTGTTAAAAACCCATAAAATACGAATACATCAGCACATCAATGGACACGATGGATTATGTCTTGCGTTAGTACGGTGACATACATAGTTTTACTTAATGGAAGAAAGCACGGATTCATGAAACCTGAACGCGGGATCCATCAAGGTGATCCACTTTTCCCTTTCTTGTTTATTCTTAGTGCGAAAGCCTTGGTGAACGTTTTGAATAACGCGGAAAGACGCAATAGACTTAATGGGATACACCAAGCTCCAGAGTGACCTTCAATACATCAAATATTATATGCCGATGACAGTAAACTTTAGGAGATGCGACGGTTGAGGAAAGAAAGGAAATCAAATGTTGCCTAGAGCTTTATGGAGAAGCCTCTAGTCAAGTCATTAACACACAAAAGTCTTTAATTATTTTCGGTTCGAAGGTTTGTGATGCGACTAAAACAATGATAAAAAATGTTCTGAATATCCAAATGGAAGGAGGAGAAGATAAATATATAGGCTTACCGGAATGTTTCAGTGGGGCCAAAAGGAAGTTACTCAATTTGATTCAAGAGAAGATAAGATCTCGCCTTAATAGTTGGTATGCCAAGTCCCTCTCTCTTGGAGGAAAAAAATCCTCCTAAAATTGGTATGTATGGCCTTGCCTGTCTATGCTATGTCTTGTTTCAAATTGTCCCTGATCCCTAGTTTCCTTTTTGGAAAGTTTCCAAATATGGTAGGTTTCCATATTTGGCAGCTTCCATTTTATGAAATTTTCCTTTTCGGGCAGGTTTTCCTTTTTGGCAGGTTCCCAGGGGAGGCCTAACTCAGGTTTCATGGTCTAGGTTCTTATTTCTTAGGTGGATCGTCAGCCAGTCAAGCCAAGTGTTCAGACTTGGGGCAAAGGTAAGGGCTAGACCCATATACTCCTCATGTGTATGGATTTAATATCAGAACATGTGTTGTTTGATTGTTTGAGTCTGATAAGAGTGTTATGTATTTTTGAGACTGAATAAACCGGAATAGGTTGTTAGATAATTTCATCGTTGGTTGTTGGTTGGTTGGTTGCTAGTGTGTGTATAGTTGCGGTTAGGCGAAACTTGCCCAAGAGTGCAGATACAAACTTCTGCATCATGGGTGCATATAGGGAATTTTGCATCAGGGGTGTAGATACGGAGTTCTACATCCCGAGGGCATGTTTGCGTAGTGTACGACAGTAAGTCGATCTCTATCATAGCCATGTTAGATAGATAAAGCGTCCATTGGGCGGTGTCTATGGTCACTAACGACCATACGACTAAGCATCTACGGAGGGTGGGCGATTACTGAACTCACATAGGACCACGTTGTTTAACATGTTAGGGTGCTTTAGGTGCTATGTTTGTTGCTTGTTCTAGGACTAGATTGCATGGTTGAAGTGCTTAAGTCGGGTCTATGGACTTATGGTTCCCTTAGCATTCTCTACCTCACACATTGACTCCCAAGTTGCTCACCCATTCTTTTTCCCTTCTTCTTTCAGGTGAGACTAACGAATAGTCGGACGAGCTGGACGAGATTGGTGTAGTTTTTGTGTTTTTATTTTATTTTTGAGACATTATTTATTTTATCGGTTTTCTGACTCATTCAGTTTCAGTTGTTTAGATTATTGGTTAGTGCAGTCGTGATTAATTTTTAATAAAGTATATTTATGGTTATATGAGTTACTTTTGGTACAAGTTAAGGTTAGTAGCACGACGTTCTCGGGAGAGGATGAGAAGGGTGTTACAATAATATTTTTACATTCTACATAAACTCAGTATTCACTTTTTCAATGTTTTTAACTCTTTGCATTACTGGTATGTGAATTCAAATATTTATTATTCTATATTAAAAATAACATTTAATTATAAAAATTAAAAAAAATATAAAAAGGATATCATGATATTATTTTACTTTTAGAATTAGGTTAGTGGTATTTAAGAAATATATTAAAATTGACACTTCATAAATATTTAAATTAAATGACCAAAAAAACATAAAGACACTTCATTTTCAATATCGACAAATACATATAAGGGCTAATTTGGTAAATAACCATCGACCCATAATTATTATTTTTTTTGGATTGAAAAATAATTTTAAATTGGGTGGATTTTAATTATAAAAAAACCCTCATTTGTAAAAAAAGAATAAAAAAGTAAATTCATATTTTGAGGAGTTTTGAGAATGAATTAATTTTAGATTCTTGGTTATTCATTGCAATTTCTCTAAATATAATATTACTTATACATCAAAAATGCTTAAATTTCAACAATTAAAATTAAGTATTGTGTGAGACGCTTTTCAATTTCATCTGTTCATTTGTACTCAGTAATTTGATCGAAAATTTTAAAATATAATTGACTAATATTTTATTTGCATCTTTACGTAAGTACGAAAAAAATTTTGAGATAATCCAAAATTCTCGATTTGAATTAAAATTAACATTTAATATATTAGATTAAAAAATCTGGAGTAGTGGTTAAAGATTTTACAGATTTATAATTTCAACTTGAATATAAATCGTTTTTGACCATCATAAAAAGTACAAACATAATGTGGATTAGGCAAGATAAAACAAACATGTAGAAATTAATTTATTTTTACTAAATTATATATATTGTAACCATAAATTACATAAGATAGTTAATAAAAATAATCCGCAATATCGTTGAGATATTTACCTAGTTATCTTTAGTAAAATCTTCTTTTTAAACCAATGTACACTGGATAATGCGTTACGGCCACTTTAGTGGAGATGGCCAATGAAGCCATAAAATTAGGAAAATTTTTTATTCTTTTGATTTGTTTATATGCATCAAGCATAAACTATAGCAACACATTTCTTTGGGATTCATTTTTAAAACATTTGATAGCATCACTGAGAAGAAAAATCATTTGATACCATCGCATTATGTCAAGCCTCAAGACAACGCTTTTTGATAAATAATAATTACAAGAACCTTTAATCATGAAATCATTAATTATATGATATCCATAGTACTTAGAAAACTCATCATATATCAACTTGCCTTGCATATAAATTAGCTAAGAGCATAAAGTAGCAATGTGTTTGAGTCATATGTGTGTATATATATACATGTAAATGACTTTGGAATATAAATAAATCCTCATACTTACTACTAAAAAAAAAAAAAAGGAAGCGATTCCAAAGGAATATCTTCCGTTCTGTCTAATCGTATGGTAACACCTCTTCTTGTTTATATATTTATATTTTGCTGTCTTTATAAGTTTTTGCGAGTCCTGATCCTGATCATCTCTCTTTGTAGCTAAGTAAGCAGATACGTATATAAAAGAGAGCGTTGAAGCAGGAAAATGGGGTTGAGCTCCATCATATCGAACATCACATACTGTTTGTTCCTTCGATACCCACACAAGAAGCCAAAGGCCAAGAGTGTTGGCCACCACAACTATTAC